>JAYMTP010002916.1:0-18305 GCA_036897365.1 Geranium brycei
GTCCTCACAGTGATAGTTTGTGATAAGAAAGCTGATGTCATAACCCTGTACATGAAGCAACAAGAAAAGAATATGGAGTATTGGACGGATTGTGAGGCACGTTTGGAGAACAGTTATAAACATAGTCTAATTATGATTATAGGTCTTAATATGTACGGAAATTGATGTATTCTGCGACTGCAGGCTGTTCGGCCATAATGCCAGTGGTAAAAGAAATCAGATAAGACAATTTTCATTTATTACATTAAGTCAAAACTTGTTTTGAGGAGAAGTCAGAATCAATATCAGCACCATGCCAATATGCCATTGCAAAATTTCTCCATCACCTCAATTAAAGAAGGGTTTGTTGGATCCTCCATGCAGAGCAAATGAAAATCTGCACCTAACCTTACTAAAGCAAGAAACAGAATAATGATGTATGACTTATTGTCTATGTGTTTGTAAATTGGTGTGCTCCGATTTTTTTTGAAATCCAAACAAAAGCACTATTGATCTCGCCATTACCAAGCATATACTTACTTTACAGGCCCATGCACATATGCACTATATCCATGACGATTCATGTGCATGTTTCAAGAAAATAATCTATCTTGATATCAAAATACTAGCAATCACTTGTATTTTCCATGCCACGTGGCTTTGGAAAAGGAAGCATGACACCAACTTTTAAGAGATCAGATGTAAATACCTGTACTGGCTTTCTCCTCAATACTTGAAACGCTTCTGCCCTCATCGACAAAAATCTAAGAAACTTTCTAGTTAGTATGTTTTCAAGTTCATCTGCTTGCTTTACCTACATAAAGGAAAGAGAAAGTGAGAGAGTTCTCAATATTATACATCGTACAACATCATATTGCAGAATACTCTTGTAAGCAAATATTGGAAATAACTCCAGAGTGTAAAGGAAACAACATAAAAAGGATATACATAAAAGAAAGAGAAAATGCATTAGAGCCGCAATGGTGCCAGTTAAGCATTATAAAAGCCTTTAACTTATCCATAGTGTTTTGATTATTATTTTTTCAGCCCCCGGATCCACCTTCCAACACAGTGATTTCGTGCAGTCCAAAACACTCTGATCCCGTCGCTAGTGCCAGAAGATCTTGGGAACTCTGTAAGCGCATGGAGTTCACTTCTAAGGCCAGTGACGAAGTTATGATTCAAACGTTCCAGCAGATACAGGCAGAAAACAAAGCTTCCTCTTTCCATTCTGCTCCTTAGGATTGTCTTTCTTATTCCAGTTTTCCTTATAAATTTCTCTGTACTATCTTTCTATTTTCTTTGTACTGTTTCATGGAGTTCTCTTTTCCCCTCTTGGAAATTGATTTTTCTTTTACTTTAATATAATCGTTTTAATTGCTGATCAAAAAAAATTTTGCACCAGAGTTCGTGAGGGGCATATACAGATATACCTGATCACTAAGCTCCCATTTCTTTTCCCACCACAAAAAAGGAGAAACAGACAGGCAGAAAGTGAAGAACTGTGCATCTATCAGGAAAGTACCAGTGTTTTGGGTCACATTACAGTGATCTAGTTTCCCCACTAAGAATGCTCCAAGACATGGGAGTGTTAGATACAACCAAACAGCCATTCACACTTCACTTTATTAACTTACTAGAGAACAAATAAGCATAATATAGGTTCACCTTTAGGCTTATGCGTAATGAATTAATTGATGTTTCAATCAAGCATTTCTCAGCCTCATTGCGACAGATCAAAACCTGCAACGGCAATTGTACATATTAAACTAGAATTAATAGACAGCAATCAAGAAAGCAGAAAATCACCAACTTCACAAAATACAACAAGATCAACGTAGCAGCATCAAACAACTTATAAATCAGGCCCGTGACTCAAGTAGCTCAACAAGTGGCAAGTCAAACTCTATGGATATCTTGAAGTCGGGACTTGGATTCAAGGAAAGATTTAGACACTAGATTTTTGTAGTTTTCTGATCAATGGCCTGATATAGTACTTAGTTCCATTTAGAAAAGTTTATCACTTTGTCCCATTGCTGTTGCAGTGATTGTTGAAGGAGCTGGTAGATCCTATGTCGGGATGTTTTCTTCATTCTCACTTCTCTCTTTAGAAAGGATTTGCAATATTACAAAAAACAATGACTGATTCCTATCATCTATGGTAAGAAACCAATTTACCAGCCAGCACCCTTAATAGCAGGAAATATGATAGGAATATCAGTTCCTGAAACAAAAGGACCGTCTTATGTAATCCTTTTCCTCTAAGTCGTGTTCTTTTGACAATTCTACCATGCTACAAAAATATAGGCAAACTTACTGATGATTTAAATTATCCACATTTTTTGCTATTTACAAGATCGTATTCTATTGCATACGTTAATTTGAATTTTCTTACTTGGTGATTATGCAAGAAAAACTCTTGTAATGCCGAGAATTCTTTTATTGTAAAGTAAACAAGTTGATATAAATCTAACTGTGATTTATAATGCCCGGCAGGAGGTGCAATTATATAGTTCTATACTATCTGAGGAAAAGAGCAAAATTAGCTCATCAAGTAATGTAAGCTAAGATTATATATTACTTACTTAAACCTAAGAATTTCAAGATTCAATTTTCAGCTAATTTAAACTTACCACAAAATTGAAGTTTCAGCCTTTAGCTTATCTATTTATTTTGCATCTATGCATAACCATTCTAGGAAAGATATGCAACAAAATAAGATAGCCATACTGAACATCCCAACAAGGTTGACAGAGTTAAGCAAAAAGGCAAACCATAAATTGAAATTCATTAAAAAGGGAAAAAGACAAGGGAAGAAGTTAAATCCAGTGTTCTGTATAATGAACAGGATACTTCTTACAGAATTCAACAGAAGTTCCGGGCTGCTCCTGCAATATATAAAGAAAGACTTATACCTTCTTGATGCAAATATATCTTATAAGCTAGCAAGAGTAGACACTCAGATGCATCGCTATCAGATGTACATGGAGACCCAAACAGTTATACTAAAATAACCAAAAGAAGTGTGTTTAGAAGAAATGATAAACAAAAGAACAAAAAGATGGAAAAGCAAACACTAACATAATTTGGTACAATAGCAACATAAAAGCTAAGAATTGTATGCCAGAAAAAATACAAATTGTCTGCCTTATACCTTATTACTCTGATGGGCATTTTATTTTGATATTGATTTTAGATGTAAAACTGGGCTATATATATCGGGTCAGGCTCCACAACTAAAAACTCAAGCTTATTAGTTGAGTTTGACCCTTTCCTTTATATACAACCCTTTGATTTCATATCCTTTCAATGTGGGACTTTATATTCTCAACATTAGACACTCTGACGGGCACTTTATTCAAACTTCTTTTGGCGGAATTGGGTAAGTTATAGGATAAACATAGGCATGCATCTAACCAAATATGGTGCACGCATTAAAAAAATTACACTCTAATCTGTTTCATATACACCAATGACCAATCCACCAACTACACATCCATTACAGAAGCGCCAATGGTAATGAGGTGCAAAAAAAAAAACTAGTCCACCATTATCATCTCTTTATCTTCCATCACCCACTGGATACTGAAGACTGCAATTCACTATGGAACACAGCATTCCTCAAAACTCAAATAACCTATCATATAAGAATGATTCTATCACAGACATTTGGTACCTCAACTAGAGGTTCTGTCAGATGAAGCAACCAATGCCCACAAATTACTTCTTCCTGCCTACCGAAAAAAACCCAAAATGTATGGAACAAAACCATTGGACTTACTTGAGTTCAACCTCGGGTTTGTTATGTCTTTCAACTTCTTGGCAAGGAAAATTCTGCAGTAAACATCCATTTTTAGAATTAATCTAAACAATTCAAGTACTACAATGAGCTATTATTAGTTAAGAGTTACAAATATTACCAATTCCACCTAAATTGCAAAACAGAAATAAGAACCATAATGATAACACTAGTGTAAAGTTAAAATTATTTTGAGATCTCCAATATCATTACCTGCAAACACATGGAAGCTTCGAGGGTGTTCCTTATGCATTTGAAATACAATCGCAATGTACCTGCCTGCAGACCAAAATTCATGCATTTTGATTACTGTAAACAAGGGCTCAAACTCGAAAATGAAGAACAAGGAATAGAATTACTCACCATGACTGTCGAGTGGACGCGAGATCTGGTTGTCAGGTACAGAAATAACTGCGATTTAAAGATATCGGTGCTGCTATTGTGCGCTTAGTCAGCGTGCGTTAAGGGCGATGCTGCTAAAATGCGCGGAAACAAGCTAAAAGGTATATCCGACCAGCCAAATTCGAACCAGCGACCTAAGGATGGGCTGTTGGTTAGACCCGACTACAGTGCTCCGCTCTACCAACTGAGCTGAGGTCGGTTCTGGTTGTCAACTAAAGAGAAATAATTGGCTACTTTAGAGCACGATTTAACATAACCGGCGCTCTGCTATTGTGCGCTTATTCAGCGTACGTTATGGGCGATGCGGCTAAAATGCGCGGTAACGAGCTAAAAAAGTAGTTCCGACCTGCCGGATTCGAACCAGCGACCTAAGGATTAGCTGTTGGTTCAACCTACTACAGTCCTCCGCTCTACCAACTGAGCTAAGGTCGGTTTGATTGGTTAGCTCTTGGAAATAATATATATTATGGTCACTAGTGTCTCAAGACTGGCTTGGGTTGGGTAGTTAAAATGGAGTCTGTTCTGCTATAGAATTGTCGCTCTCTGAACTCAGTTCGCTGTTGACGAACATTTGCGAAATCGTTTTTATTCCACTCCCATAGAGAATGAGGAGGTACCAGACCCCTGTTTGTTTCCCTGGAAAATGTTTTCCCGCGAAAATCAAGGAAAAAACATATTTCATTTGAGAGCGGATTTTGTTGATTGCAGGGCGGGGCACCACAGGCCGCACGCGAAACAAGGAGGAGCGGCGAAGGGAATTCCGGTGAGGTTGTCGGTTGCGGTTCTTCTATTGGTGCTCTTCGCCGTCTCCTTATACCTCTCTTCGAGGACGAGCGGAAATGCTGGATCCGGTCGCGGATCGAAGGTCAGTTGAATTTGAGCTCTGAATCTGGTTGATCGTGGATTCGAGCTGTGTGTATTCTGTTTTAAGATAGAATGTGGACAAGTGTAGATGATGGAGTTTTTGAATCTTAGATCTTTGGAACTGAGCAATGAATCAATAATTTGGTTAGGAACTTGCTTGGTGATAGCTAGCAACTTCAGTGCATTGAAAATATAAGGTAGGGATAGTGGTGGTTTGTAAATTGAACAAGTCCACATTGTTAGTGTATAATCAGCATAGTAGCAAAGCAATGATCCTTATTTCAGATTTCTTTTTTGCAACAAGTCAGTTTGTAGGCACTTTTTTTATTACTATTACTAAGATAAATGTATTGCTTAAATAGATTAATTTAGCCATTGGAGGTGCTCCTATTATTACTGAATAGTGATATGCCGGTTTCATAGGTATTCTCTTCTAAGTTGTAACTAATAGAAAGAAGAAGAAAGGTAGAAATTGAATTTTAGATGTTGTGAAGCGGCACAACACTTTCATTCAGGTTGTCTTTCTATAATTAACACTACAGGTGACTGGCATGTTGGCATTTAGGAGTTTTTATGGTAAAATTTCATAAATGTGACTTGCCAAGATTTCCTGACATCGAACTTGGCATTTTCAGAGGTAGATAGTTGATAAATTTTCAGTTTCAAGGTTGAAATCTAGTTTAATGATGGGTTGGTTATGATCGGCACTTGGCAGGTCTTCATAGTGCTCGAGGAATAAGCATGTCAAATATTTTGTTGAACCAAATGTCAGTGTTGTGACGTACCCGTGTTATGTTAAAGAGCTACTTAGTGAAAAAAAAGAAGTGAAACACACCAGAATTTCTAAAGTTTAAGGAAACTCAAGATCAGCAGTCTGAAATTCTTTATCGGGTTAGGATGGGAGTTTTTCACTGCTAATGTAGGCTATCCATACTCAGAACCCTGATAAAATCAGTGTTGACCCTTGAAACTGGACCAATATGAACTACACGCTAGTAACCAAACAGCCGCATGTATAAGACCAAAGCAAGAGATGAAAAGTCAGAAAAAGAAGAGAGTACTTGCCAGATCCACATATATGAAAATAAATTTATTACAAAATTTAAATGTGCAATGTTTTGCTAGAGTACAGTTGATGGTATCATTAACAATTGTTAGGTATAAGAACTATTACATCTTGGACATCAAATATAAGCTATACAGTTTGAATTAGTTGGTATCTAAGCTTGTTTTTCCTTGGAGTGTCTTGTATTTATGGTCAATAGGCTTTCATTTCAGTAGAGATAACTATATTTGTAATTTTTACAAACCCAAAGTGTACATTGTACATTGTCCTCTTTGTATCACATGGTACTGTTGCATTAAGTTAACTTTATTGATCTGATGCTGTGATATAACCATTACTATCATTTCTGTTTTAAAGCAGATCAATGTCGAAAAACTTTGGGAAACTGCTAACTCTGGTAGCTGGAGGCCATCATCTGCTCCACGATCTGACTGGCCTCGTAAGCACTCCTCATTTCTCAACAGATGCTCTGATATTATGCTGAATATGCCTTGAGATATAGATTGCTACCTTTCTGCAGCTCCTCCAACCGAGAGCAATGGCTACCTGCGTGTTCGTTGTAATGGTGGCTTGAATCAGCAGCGCAGTGCGGTTGGTATCTTATATTTTCTATCAACTTTGTAAAGGGAACATTACTTATCCATATTCTTATAATTATTGTCACAAAATTCCACGTGGTATGGGCCATATCTCACATCGTGTTCTGATATAAGGTCCTTATAATAAGGAAACTATGATTCTTTTCAATTCCGAAAAGTGGGGTTGCTTGGCATATAAATCTTAAGCTAGATATAAAGATGACCTGAATTAGGCATGCATGCACAATGAGTTATGGGGAACTTGGAACCTCCTTCTACCTGCTTCTTGTCCTAACAGAGCAGACAGAACTAAATGGGGGGAGCCAGAGAACTGAAAAAAGGAAGTTGTTTCCCAGTATTTTAAACATATGCAAAAAATCATCAGCACAGTATTCTATTTTTATCAAGGTGCATAATGAAGCAATGGTGGTTGCCTCTAACGTCTAGGATCAGTCCACCCATTTGATTGTCAGACAGCGCTTTTGCGCTATAAAATGTTTGAGAAAGTATGTGGATCATATCATCATGGTCAGAAAAAACTAAGATATCTACCATAGGCCGTAGTTAGAGATAAAAAGGAATGTAGCATAGGCAATATTTGCTGCATTCATATGTTTTGTTATAAACAAAGAATATTATGAGTAAATAGGGTGGATACTACTGCATTTAGCCTGAGATTGTGCCTTCCAGATTACTGCTGATTGTAGGACATGATCAGAGTTTAAGTGACTATGATACGATAAGTTGATCCGTTATGCTATTTCCTTTGTTTATTATACTAATCATACAGTATACACATGTAGCATAAATAAATAAGTGCATCAAGATAACTTAAGGATGTTCTGCTAATCTAAACTACTGCTCTATGTGAAATTTTCGTCCGTGTTATATTATGTCATAAAATCTCTTTCAGGGAAGTTTTTTGTATTTTCGAGACCTTCATTCCTATTAAACAGAAAATTTGATTTCCTTTTTTGGTAGACAAATTGTGTCCTTGGGGGGAGCTTATCATGGTTCCCTCAACCTAGCTACAGTCAAAGGGCTCCTCTTGTTGATTCAACTGCAGGCCTAACATACTGTATGAAACATGACAATCTTGTTCTAGTGTTAGGAAGAGCTCTGAGGTACAATAAGTCTCTGTGGTACCCTTAAGCTATCAGCCATTAGGATTTTAATGGAGGTAGTGGAAACATCTATGCCAGTATATTCTTCCCGTCCAAAAACTAGCTGTAAATGTACTTACCCATTTATCTTATGAGAATCACATTTACCACTTAATGCACACTTTCATGTCTATCTGCCTCCTGAATCTCCAAGAAAATGAAGCATGCAACATGATTAGCTGGAATACAATCATGCTGCATGCCTGCCTTGTTAATATTTGTCCCTTCGTGTGTAACTTTCAAAATCAGAGCTTCTAGTTGGATGGATGTCCGCGTGTTTCATTTTCAGTTATTCATTGCAAGTTCGTCTATACTTAATTGTGCCTATCTATTTATAGGGATAAGTGATCATTGTTAAAAGTAAATATTATTCCCTTTGGATCTGTAGATCTGTAATGCTGTTCTTGCTGCACGAATCATGAATGCTACACTTGTGCTGCCTGAGCTGGATGCAAACTCCTTCTGGCATGATGACAGGTATCAGTTTTTTTTATCAGCAATAATAATCAACAATACTGCCAGCATGGGGATTAAAACCAGTGACCTCATGCTTATTACATAAGGTCCCTGCCACTTCACCCTGTAACTTCCTAGTAATTGCACTAATGTTAATGATATTTCCCATAATAACAATCGAGGCAGATGATGCTTTCTGCTAATTTGTAATTTGCTGCCTGCATATGTGGATGAGGTGTGCTAGACTAGAAACCTATAGGTGACATGGAGAAACATTTGGCTGAATTATATGGAAATGCATAGAAACAAAACTCAACTAGGGTATTTTTGATATCGCTGATTGTCATCATGGTAAATTAGGGTTAGTATATGTTAGGCCCATTAGGGCTAGTATTATGGAAAACCCATTAGGGTTTAGGTTTAAGTATTAGGGTTTCCTAGTTTGGTTTATATTCCTATTGTTCCCTATATAAAGGAACCTTCTCTATTGTAATTAACAATTAATTGGAATCAAATACAACATCGTTTCATAAAGATTGTCACTGATAAAAAAGGGTATTTTTGATATTACTCTGACTGCAACTGTTGCAGCAATGCCGTTTTAGTCTAGTTTGTTTGCGCAGTGTGGTCCAAAAGTATTTCAACATCCAAACACCTTCAACTTCACACCATAAACAGTTTGAAAGCTGGGCTAAACACATACTGAGACCAATTTAAATGATACCAATAATTTCCCACAGCCCCAAAGGTTGGTATGCACTTCAGTGTGAACGTGCATCTCCTAATATTTGTCAATTTGGTTACAGACAATCCTCCTTTTGTATCTAAATGTTGGGTTTGAAGTCTTATTACCTGTGTTATTTCACAGTTTGCATGGCAAATCACATTGCTTGAATGATGTTGTCATTTTGGAGTTGAATTTTCATTGCTAGACGCATGGAGGATGCCTAATCAACATCCTTACTGCTTATTGAAAACTTTTCCCAATATTTTAATATGATGTATGCCAACGGATGAACTGCAATCCATTATGTCTTTATTCTTTTCAGTGGTTTCCAAGGTATCTATGACGTCGAACATTTTATAAAGACGTTGAGATATGATGTTCGAATTGTGGAAAGCATAGCAGAAGTTCGCAAAAAAGGGAAAAACAAGAAGATAAAAGCTGTTCAGGTGGCATTAAGCTTCTCTCACTCAATATTAGAGCTCATACTGTTCCAAGATAGTGACAAGTTTTTGAAGTGTTACTTATTTTTGTTTCCTTGCTTTGTTTACCCACTCAGCTGCGTCCACCTCGAGATGCTGACATCAGTTGGTATACGTCATTTGCCCTTGAAAAGATGAAGGAACATGGTGCTATCTATCTCACTCCCTTTTCCCATCGTTTGGCTGAAGAAATCGATAATCCTGAGTATCAGCGTTTGAGGTGTAGGGTTAACTATCATGCTCTACAGTTTAAGCCACATATTATGAAGCTCAGTAAGTCAATAGTTGACAAACTGCGGTCGCAAGGTCACTTCATGTCAATACACCTTCGTTTTGAGATGGATATGCTGGCATTTGCTGGGTATGTTCTTATCTAGCTATTTTATGGATTCATTTCTGCATGCAAAATTCCAAGTGGCTTAGGGGTCATATTTACATGAGTTTATTTGTCTGTTTTCATAGTTATACCTGTGCAAGGTACTGGGTTAGAACTGGGGAGAAGATAGAAATGTAAGTGTTAGGGTGTTTTACAAATGTAAAATTCCAGGCAGTATAAACATTTTCTCATTAAAAGAACCTCAAAACCCATATTATGGTTCACACATACACAAGGCTATGCATGTACCCATTTCTTCCCCCAAAACCTTACAAAAACATGGATATCCAATTTATCTTGAGGTGCATAGTTGCTTGGCTATTGTTTTACTGCTAAGCTCTTGATGTACTTCTCAAATATGTACTTCGATAGTTTATTGATTCATGTACTTAGCATTGAGGGAAGTTTCCTGATTTATTTGGAAGGATTTTCATCCACCGTGCTTAAATAAGGCTTTTCTAGAAGTAAAATTAATCTGTTATTCTGAGCAGTGAGTATGAATTACATGCAGGTGTTTTGACATATTCAACCCTGAAGAGCAACGTATACTGAAGAATTATCGAAAGGAGAACTTTGCACCAAAAAGCCTTGTCTACAGTGAAAGAAGGGCTATTGGAAAGTGCCCACTAGCACCAGAAGAGGTGATATTTCCCTCTTCATGTGGTGCTGAATTTTTTTTATAAGATCATAAGATATTAAGAGATATTCACTGAAAATCCTGCAAAAACTATGCAAAAGTATATAAGCAACCATCTAAAGGATTTTGGGTATGTCTCACATAAAGACTGATAGAGGTACCCAAAACCTCCTTATGTTACACATCCAAAACAACCACACAACCGAAAGCTATTAGGATGGAGGACCCAACTAGTATATCGAGTGGCCACTGTATCCACATTCTTTCAATTAGACACTCTTAACAGTAGACGACACAAAGGGCTTCACACGTGGACAAAGAATATATGAACATGGAGGAAGCACAATTAGGTCACATGTCCAATATCAAACCGAACTCTGATATCATGTTAAACTGAGTCCAAAACAAAAACTTAAGTCATTAGGTAGAGGACCCAACTACTATATCAAATGGTCAAATCCACATTCTTTTAATGTGGGACACTTAAACTGTAAGCATTCTCATCTTAGTTATCTTCATCTGATGGAATTGCAGTCTTTCTGGAGCCTAACATATTGTATCACTCAATGGACTGGGAAGAAGAAAAAAAAACAGAAAATCATCTTACAAGTGATTATGTGTCTTGAAAAACAGTATTTTTGTGGTGGTTCTTTCGCTTGGAAACCACCATCAATATTTTTTAGCATTTTAACTTCCAACCTCCCAGTGCTAGCCATATGTGACATTTTAAAGCTTCCGCGCCCATATTATTGAATTTCTAAGTTCGCAGCATGTTTAATACTACTTAAGGAATTGAAACCAGTGTTTTAAAAAGAACATCACATTTTCCATGGAATTCTTGTTCATTGTACTGGTGAAGGGTATTTTTGTAGACAGAATTTCATAACATCCAATTTAGTAACAGAATGAGAGTGAAAAGTTTATATAAGGATTACTATTTCTAGAAAAAGTTCATATTAGTAGTGTTGCCTCTATCATGCATCTATAGTTGGTTTCCATGGCAGGAATCAGATTTTTGTGTGGAAGTAGTAAAATAACTAATCTGGTCAACCAAGTAAGATAAGTTAGCAATGTCAATGTAGGCATTAAAAGCTAAAATATATGCATCTCACTACGTATAAGTTCTTTACATCACAGTTATACTTTGAGCTTGCTTAATAACTTTATAATATGATGCCTCCGATTGCAGGTTGGTCTCATTCTTCGAGCAATGGGATTTGACAATTCCACAAAGATATATCTAGCAGCTGGTGAACTGTTTGGTGGGGAGCGTTTTATGAATCCTTTCCGGGCTATGTTCCCTCGCCTTGAGAACCATAGCTCTGTAGAACCCTCAGAAGAACTATCTCAGCACACCCAGGGATTGATAGGATCCGCTGTGGATTACATGGTTTGTCTTCTTTCTGATATATTCATGCCAACATACGATGGCCCTAGCAACTTTGCCAACAACCTCTTGGGGCACCGTCTCTACTATGGTTTTCGAACCACAATCAGACCTGACAGAAAAGCTCTTTCCCCTGTCTTCATTGATAGGGAAAAAGGGCGGAAAACCGGGTTTGAAGAAGCTGTGAGGAATGCCATGCTCAAGACAAACTTTGGCGGCCCTCATAAAAGGGTTTCGCCTGAATCTTTCTACACAAACTCTTGGCCAGAATGTTTCTGTCAACTGTCACCACAGAATCCTGCTGATAAATGTCCAGATGACAATGTTGTTGAAACCCTTGAGAGGCGCTTGAGGAGCGAACATAAGACTGATTTGGAATCCACCAACCAGTCAAATTTGACTACATATGCAACAGCGTGATGAGAATACAAACATTCAGGTGGTGCTGGATAGTGTTGGAGAAAGTAATGGCTTTTATTCAGCATCTTTGACATTTCAGGTATTTCTTAGAGTTCCAGATTTATTCTGTTGAGCTCTTCTCGAGCACTTAGAGTATTGATTTTAGACTGTACTTGCGGAGCTTGATGTGTTAGGGCTTCATGTAGTAGATACTTGGACAGTGAGCTTAAAATGGTTGTTGAGAGTGGAATGTACCATAGACAAAGAAAAGGAGGTTTGTCAATGGTTGATGAGCAAAGGGTCAAAGATCGATTGTGTAGGAAGTACACGGTCAATAGAAAATTCCATATATCTGTATAATTATTGTAATTTTTCAAATGAAAAAATATATTTTAGGGGGGCTGTTTCTACAAACAATGCCACTCGGATTCATACATCGTGTGGACGATATGTATGTTGCATTGCAGCCAAGCCACCATGTTTCATGTAATTACCATCTCTCGCTCAACTGGTTGAATCACAGAACTTTTTAACAATCAAAACAGTGCAAGTAACCTAATGCCGATTGTGCAAAAGCAAAACAATGATTCGAATCCCATCAGTAGGTGACTTTCTAAACAATGTCAGGGTTTATTCAGAACTAAACGCCCGAGTACTTAAACATAACGTCAAATGTTTTGCATTCATTTACTTCTAGATGGAGGGAGGTTAAGGTTGCATTCATCATAATGGCATGATAACATAATTCGCAAGCAGAGTACCAAAGAAAAGAGTACGGTTTTACAGAAACATACATGTATTAGCTTTGTTGGAAAGGGCATGCATCGACTAAACAAAGAGGATTGAAATATTTGCCAGCTCATTAGCTTTTGTCTAACACAGCTTTTACATCCAATACATACAAAACGGAACAAAATATGAAAATAGGGTGGCTACAATCACAAAAAAGAAATATTAGACCGATGGTTGTGCACGCAACTTGTTCGCTACATAAAGAAGATGGCTGATATTTGTAGATGGATAGTGTTGAAGTAGCTTAAGATTAGAAGTGAAATCACCAGCTAGTAAGCGTCTTCGGATGAGGATCAACATTGCACAGCATACCCGTAATAAGGTGTCCTGTAATCATAGGAAAATTTATGTTTATTCACTTGTTTGCTAAGTTTCCTTGTTCCCATTTTTGCTCAAAAGCGTTTGGCAGTAAAAGATAAAACCCAATTTTAGTCTAAGGCAGCATTCAACAGTTAACAAGGGACTACCTAGAATTGGGACTTGAAAGCTACAAGTACTTGAAAAACTTTCAGAAATGTTAAAAAAATTATTTGGAAAGACTATATTTTTGTTTATTAACATTTTTCAGAACTGGTTATTGAACAAGAACAGACCTAAGAACCCATTTCACTTTACAAATCATAGAAAGAGCCGAACTGGTTAGATTACAAGAGATATGTCATTGTCTTACTCTCCAACCACAGAGACAAATACTAATATTATGTGAAACCTTAGATCATTAACCCACAAAATAGTATGACTGTATGAAATTAGTAAAGAAGAACAGACTCACCTGAGGTCCTTCTTGGTCACTTAGAAGGGTGTCCCATATGTGAAGACTGTCAGCAAAGTTGAATTCTTGGGTCAAGAGGAGAGTGATCCATCTAAAGGCATAGAATTGAGGGTTGACCTGTCATTTGCATAAAATTATGGTGAATTTTTTAGTGTGTATAAATGTCCACTTGCAAGCATGTTTATGGGCAATGTAAGCTGGATAAATACAGCGATAACAGATATATATTTAGTGTCAAGTTATGAGCTACGAAATAAGAGCAGAGGCACTAATGGTTTGTTAGTTAGCAAAGCCAGTATATCATTCAACTCCTTTTAACTACACCAGGCTAAAGGTGGATCTCCTACCAAGGATTAATCTTCAAGAATATGATGAGACACTCCAACACAAAGCTATCAACCTAAAATACTGTTTTGTTTTACCAGGTTGTTTGTAACGGGAGAACACAAAATCATCACTCCAAAAGCACCAAGTATAAAATCGTCTATAGCTCTCTTACTTTTGTAGTGATCTCAAGATGCCGCCAAAGCTCTTCATCATGTTCCTTCAAAAGATCTGACAACCTTGTAATTGTTGCACGAATTCCAACTACGCTGTTGTCAAGTTGCTGACAGAAATTATCCCGAAGTCCACTCATCAATTCAACAAAACAGAAGAATGTGTCTGCTTCAGCAGAAATCTGCATAACTTATAAATTATAAACAATCAATGAAATGAGAGATATTAACGAAATACAATTGGTGCAGTAATTATAATCCACAAGATGTTAATGTTTTAATATCTAGTTCCGAAGAGGCAGTTTGGATTGGCTTCTCAAAAATAGCGGATAAGCTAGTAAACTTATAAATTGCTTCCATATCATGTCTTTTTTTCGTCAAACTAGCTTTATTGTGGCTTATAAGTTTGAGAATGAGAAGTTAGGGGAGACCCCAACTTATTGTTTTCAGATTCTAAACAAGTTATTAGTGGAGTTAAATTTACCAAACACTTCATGGAATACTTTCAGAATTATATGTTGGTCATCCAAACACCCTCTAAGTGTTTGAAAATTCTCTCTTCTCAAGTTGGGCAAAAAAGGGTCATGACCAAGAAATGTAAAAGTCAGTCGAGTAGTGTAAAATTTCTAATCAGTCATATGGCATGGGCAGAGACTCGAAACATGATTAGTAATAACAAATAAAGGATCAACCAATAAAACCTGCTGCGCACATTCTATTTGCAAAGCCACAACATGGGCAATGACAACTGGATTTGGGTGACAGTTTAGACAACTTCACTCTAGTTCGTCACATGAACCAACCAAATGCTTATCAAATTTCACTGTACGAAGTTCTTGGTTTCCTTCTTGTTTGGTTCCAGAAAAAATCTAGATGCTAATGACAGGAAAACATACGGCTGTTCAAAATAATAGATACCTTACTATAACTATCGGCTGGCTTAATAATATGATGGAACAGCCAACACATTGACCAACAATTATCATGCCTAACTCTAAGGTATCTAGTGTATCAGAATATTATTGTCAAGTAACTCAGAAGAGGCAATATATGATCTGATAAACTAAGGATCAGTTCTTCATTCAAGATGAACCAAGTCTACTCTAACTTCTTCCCATTAGTGAAAAAACATATTGGAGCCAACAAAACAAAAATAAAACAAGTAAAACTAGGAGAGATTCGAGGAAAATATATACTCTTGAACCCATATATGACAGTTCCAAGTCCCAACAGATGAAGACATCAACACAAACAATGGCAAGCAAGATGAGAACCCAACAACCATAAGTCATTAACCTCAACATTTGGCTGGATGCAAAAATTGTTAATCAAAATATTGATTATTAGACTATATTCTAAATCCGGAAAAAGATAATTAACATGTATATATTTGAAAATAAATATGACAAATATTTACCGCATTTTCTTCATCGGGGTCATTTCTGAATACATAATATAGAGGAGCCAAAGTCTCATTCATCCCTTGCACATATCTTATACCAGGATTCAACTTTGCAAATATCTGTAATATGGTCTTTAAAGCCTCCTGAAAATGTGAAGACATATTTGTATCAGCAAACTGATTCCCTGTGCATCGAACTTGTTAAAATAACTAGAGCATACCTGATTTGATTTTGCAAGGGCTGAGTCCCCTGAGAAAAAGTGCATGTCTGGGTGGGTACGCATCACATCACGGTCAATCTGCTCTATAGTCTCCGAGTCCTACATAAAGCCAAAGTTCGTCAATACATTAAAATAGATAACAATGGTACTCAAACTATAGAGTGGCAAGAGGAAGCAGATAATGTTCCAATGTTATTTGCACCAAGAGCTAATCCAGGAACATGCAAAGAGGAACTGTAGCAATCAATAAAAATCTCTTGAATTCTATGTATATAAATCAAACTGAATAACTTCTACCCATAGAGAACTTATAGTAAGGCAGTAAGACATTCTTGCGAAGGACCTTTCATATAGTTTTTTTCCCTTCACATTGCCCATTAATAATTCAATATTAATATAAAAGGAACACTTTTCTTGTGGACTACTGCACCATTAGTTCACTATTTAACATAAACATATCTGTATATGGTTTTGATCGGCAATGTATGGTGGTACCTGGAAGAACTGGTTCCAGATGCTGCTTTTCCCAAGGCTCAAAGGATGCTCTCCTTGAGGTATGTCTGATCTTGAGAGCAAGCCACTGCCTTCTACTCCGGGGTCGTGATTGTTAAAACCAGTGGATTTCTCTAACTTCCTCGTAATTTCTGACTAACTAGGCATAAAATAATTTAGAAATCTAATAATTCCATAAAAAATAATGAAATAGAATGCAGAATGGGTTCGTCAACCCTTCAATACTGAATAAATAAGTTTCTCTCATTTTCTATCATTATACTGGATACGAATTTCACTTTAGCTACCAACTCTGAAACATGAAATGATATGGAGAAATACAGATGAAACTTAAATATAATTTATGCAATTAAAAACAAAAAGAGTGCAAGTGTTGCTCAATTATCTATATCAAAGGAAATGAAGAAAGATATATTTTCTAAAAATGCATGAGAAAATAAGATATCTGAAGTTGCTTCTTTTTCATTCATGCCTCAATTATGTCATGCTGCCCTAACCAAGAACGATCACAAAAGCAAACACAATAGTCAACAATAATACATTACACTACAGTTTCAAATCTATACTTCAAAATATGGTCTGATCGCATAGTCATTTTTAGCCTTTCTTGGGCTTGATAAGATTTGTGTTAACATTTGTGGAGAACCAAACCCAAGAAGAAAATCCTATTATACAGAACGGTATTCAGCATCCATTACTTGGCCAACTGTATTACCGTTCACTCCATTGCAATATTTGTACTATATTCTTCACAGAAATTTTAAGAAAACTAGAACTATATGTAAATTATGAGTGCAGGCGTGTAACTTACAGGATTCATCAGAAGTTCCTCTTTGAACCGCCTGTACTGAGACCTCTTCTTGACTAATTCTGATGACCAAAGTGCACGCTCAGATGGCAGATACCCTAGTAAGAGCTGCCACAATCAATAAATTACACACCCAATTTAAACATGAACACATTCTCATCTCCAATTACTCGAGATAATGCAAAATAAAACCTTCAAATATGCATATTTGTCCAAAAATGAAACTGTTCCTAGCTCTCAGGTTCCCTAAATGATTAAAGAACAAGGTCACACACACCTTCCACACAGTAGAACGAATTCCAGCACCATCAGGTAGACCCAGAGAGGCAATTCTTCTCAATTCTCGCAAGTTCACCACCTTCTTCGACAGCTTCAAATTCACATTCAATTCAAAACAATCAGAATTCAAGACCCACTAAGCATACACATATATAAATGCAAGGACTGACCTCGGTGAGGAGCTGTGCCTGGCGAGAAATGTCTTCAGGGGAAGGCTCGGCAGGGCTGTCATTGTCGTCTTCGCTACTGTTTCGCGAATCGTTGGGTTGTGATTGGGGTTTGGGAGGGTCAGCTCTGACGATCGCCGGAGGAGAAACTGGAGCTGGAAGCTTAGGTTCGGGGATGGAGGTGGATGTGGAGGGTGAGGGCTTGGGTTGATCACCTGAGAGGGATGGGGATGGAGAGGAAGACCAAAGGGAGCTGTTGAGCCAATCTGGAACCCTCTTCTTCACCATTTTTCGATCGAATCGAACGGATTAGAGGTAAAGCTTAGGGTTTCCTGAGCTCAGTGAGGATCGGAGTGTTCGTGTCTTCGTCTTCCTCGAAGAGAGAGAGGTTGGTCTCACAGGCTGTGAGGAATAGGTTGTCGAGGTAATATCAGAGCATGCCACGTTTGAGTATTTCGGAAACAGTTAATGACACTTTGTTACACCTAACTATCGCGTAATGACACTTTCACACTTTGATAGTACCAGACAATTTCTTTTGA
>JAYMTP010002917.1:0-18296 GCA_036897365.1 Geranium brycei
TTAAACGAGCTGGCTCGCGAGCCTATTGAGTCTTAAACGATTAAGCTCGAGCTCAGCTCGTTTATTAAACGAGTCTTTATCTTGAACTCAAATTTGGCTCGAGCTCGAGCGGCCTAATGTTGTAGCAAAATATAAATAAAAAAAGTGAAGTGAATGGTGCACCATAACTTTTAACAAAATATTTGGATTGCCTTGACAAATGTAATATATACACTCATAACCAACTACACCACAAAACCTGGTTGGCAATCTTTGTTGTGACAATCTATATGTAAAGCAAAAGGTAAACTTGAATAAATAATGATGATACTATACTTTTGTTCATTTATATTTGCTTGCTTCTCACTTTAATTTCATGTGTGCTCTCGGATTTGGCAGTCGAATTCAGCTGAAACTATACATGGTTAATTGTTACGACAGATTTAGTGTATTGAAAGGAAAAATCAAGATTGTGAGGATTGGATACACAGTACATTGGCATGTTTGTTGGAAAAAAAACATTTCTATAAGATAACATGTGAACGTTTGTTTTGCAAGTAAGCATTCTTGTTTATGTTTGAGCTGATGCCCAAAAGCTACATATGGGAAGGAAAGGAAGAAGGCTAAAATGTGGCAGAGGTGGTGCGGCGCAGTTGGTATCTGGGCTCTGAAGAAGAAGGAGTCGATACAAGAAACCTCTCTATTTCCTGCCAATGCAAATCAAAACCACAATTACATTTTGTAGCCAATATTTGCTTGCCTAATTAAACGACGTTCCTTTGACACTCAATAATATCATGGAAACATATTTTGAATTCTGTTTCTCTCATTTTCTTCACGTACCTTCTTTTTTCTGAGCCAGTTGTTTGTCTTCCGCAGCCTCAGCACTTGATGCTCTAGCTGATTTGTGTATGCCTACTCAGTTCACACATGAACAACGCCATCACCCAACAATGGCATAGTAAATATACATGCAATTACTTGAGAATTTACCTGTTTCCTGGCTCTGGAGCGCGCTGCGGATTCCCGATTCTTGATCATCCTCTTCTGCCTCCTCTCTATGACCTCGTCCGAGTACCTCCTCTCCCTCTCCTCTTCTCGCGCCTCCATCCTCATGTAGTAGTTGAAGTTGCAATCAAGAGCAGCCATGTGCTGGCCTGCTTGAAACTGATACCACTCACTCTGCTGAGAGTGACTACTCATGATCCCCGCCTGAACCAGGAACACCTCCAATGTAGTCTCTCCCATTCCCATTCCCATTCCCATTCCCATCACTTGTTGTTGTTGTTGTTGTTGTTGTTGTTGTTGTTGTTGCTGTTGCTGTTGCTGTTGCTGTTGCTGTTGTGGTTGATGTGCTATTTCCCTCCAAACCTCTTCCACAGTCCTCTTGCCCGCTGTCTTGTCCAAGTTGAACGAGACAGGGGACGAGGAAGAGGACGAGGCGGGGGACAGGTTGAGGTTGTGCTGCTGCTGCTGCTGATGATGATTATGGGGCTCGTCCGCGGAAATGACGGTTCTGAGGAGCTCTTCCAAGCTGATCGAGCTCAGGGGCTTGCCCAGAAGGGCCTGCACCTCGTCCAGTGTCAGGTTGTATATGGAAGGAGCTTGTCGGGCTATGTGGTTGGAGGAACAAGACAACATGCTTGTCTCATCCTCCATTCAAGATTTGGATTGGAATATTGGAATGTGTTGATGATGATCACTCACGGATTGAAACAGAACAAGAGTGACTGTGTGTGTATGTGTTTAAAGATTGTTGTTCTATTTTAGTGTTTGAGGAGCCAAGAAAAGCTAACAGTTGGTTAGAAAAGGATCTAAGGCTCAGCAACAGAGTCTGCTGATTTTCGTGCTGGTTTTGTGGGATTTGCCCATGACCCACCTCTCAAAATTATACACACATTTCTTTTCAGGTTAAATAGGTGTTTTGGTATATTGGCCAGGACCCAATGTAATTTGATCTAGTTCTGTACTAATTAGTGTTTAGTTTGAAATTACTGTATGTAAATTGCTTCATTTTAACTAATAGGCAAGTGGGCACGGTTCCGAACCGGAATCGAACCAAATCCTTCGGTTCTCACTCTATAGGATCCAAACCCATAATTACTACGTCAAAAATTGTTCGGTTCTGACCTATTCGATTTCGGTCTTACCCAGTTGGAACTGATTAGTTTTCGATCTTGAATTCATGCTCGATTTATATCCAAAAACATTAAATTTACAATCATATAAAATAACAGTGAAAACCGAATAGTAAAATTTAAGTGTTACGATAAAATAAAAATTAAGTTTTTAAATAAAATAACAATAAAAGATAAATAATATACGTGAGCCAACGCAAGGCTGACATGTGGCGATGCAAATTGGTTCTATTTATTGGGTAATCGACAGTTCTGAGTACTTAAAACGAATCAAAATTAAATGGTTTTCTGAAATTCATACTCATTCATGTCCAGATTTTTGATTCTGCATCTATAGTGTCCACCTAACAATTAAAAAAATACTAATATAATTCATGTATCAAGAATGACCATAAATATTTTGAAATTATCTTAATTTTCAAAACCAAATAAGTTAAAACTAAATGTAAAGTTGTTGGCTTTAACATAAATTACTATTTTACTACTTGAGAAATGAAATTTCTAGTTAAAACCGTATGTGCTCATTTGGAGGCTCATTTGGTCAGATGCGTCACTTTTTGCACTTTGGTTGTCGCATCGATGGTGTTGCAAGCTTTGAATGTTTTTGCCATGTATACTTCGTTCTTCTTTATAGCTTCATACATTCACTTCTTTTAAAATTTGTCCCTCTGTTCTTAAATTTCTTAAGCATAAGTTGAAGAGAATTATGAATGACTACTTCTTTTACTGACTCTGTTCCTTGTTCATTTATGCCTTTGGATATGTCGAAATCTAATTGAAAAAACACTTTAAAATCAACTTGGTGTTATCTTTTGTGTTGTTGAGTTAGGAATTTGTAAAATTCTCAATATTTTGAAATAAGATATGTGCTCTCAAATTCTCAACAAATAAAACACCCTCTCCTCCCCAAAGTATAGAAACGACGTATGTCAATCCTAAACTCTTACCACAAATTTAATGCAAAAACAAATTTTAGCATCGGGGTGAGCCTAGAAAAAACAAATCCAATTCAGTCAACCCAAAATCACATTCCACTATTTCCAAGATGATCCTAATTAACATTACTAAAATGAGTGGCAATTGGCATTCAAATGAAGAAACTACAACCATCCAATTGGCCACCATAAACTCACTAATTTGGTTCAATCTATCTATCTCCTAAAATTTTGGATTCTTGCATTAATTACTTCATGTTAAATATGGGATGTTGAGAGTGAGGTTTGCTTATTATGGGTATTGTCAAAAGGTAGTCTTTGAAAATTTAAAAAACATTCAGGGTCATATTAGTCTTTTTAACATCAATTTTTACTGTAATTATGAGTGTTTCTTGTAATTGAATGTCAACTCATCCCACTCATATATTGTGCTCAGTCTCGAACTCTGGTATAAGGCCAAGAAGTTAGCAGTGCCAACCACCATACCATGCTCAAGCTGCTTGGTAAATTACTTTAAAGGATAATTTCACCTAACACCCCCTACAATAAGCAGAATCTCATATGATACCCCTAGAATTATTCTTCTCACATGCACCCCTTTATTTTGGCTATTATCTCACTTAGGCATTTTTCGTTAGCTTCCATTCATCTCTATCCAAAATTGAGGTTAAAAGGCAAAAATGCCCTTATTTTTGTTTTGAATTTTCAAATGTTGCCATTTTTCCATACATCACCATTTCTCTCTATTCTTCCCCAACCATCTATTTTTTTCCCACACTCTTTCATTTCTCCACCTCCATTAATGAAAATCTAAATCAAGACCTCTTCTTAACGAATCAAGACTAGGAAAATTGGACTTCTGGAAACCTAATGGTATTTATGTGGAATTTTCCCTAAAAATAACGGAGTATTTATAAAAGAAAAACTTTTTAGCATTATAATGACATTTCAAAAACCGATTCCCGCCAAACTCAACCGTTTCTAGAGAGAGAAAGCTCTCTCTCCCCCTTCCATCATATAAAAGTCGTCAACTTGAGGTCTTCGTCTCTCACTCTCTCTGAAGCTGAAAAATTGCAGAGACTCAGATCCAATCTCCAGAACCTCCAATGGCGGAAGAGTCCAAAGACCACACCCAGATCGAGATCAAGCCCGCGCCGGCATCGATTCCATTCCCCTCCGATTCCAGCGAAGAACTGAGAACCCCATTCTTCAATTCGCGCTCCCGCCTGCAGCGCGACACCTGGGTCGTCTCCTTCTTCGTCCTCGTCCACATCGGAGCCTTCTTCGCCACCATGATCGTCAACGACTGCTGGAGAAACTCCAACGGCGATTGCGCCTTCAAGCAGTTCGGGAGATTGTCGTGCTTTCAGCCTCTCTCTGAGAATCCCCTGCTCGGCCCTTCTGCTTCAACGTGAGTTTTTAATTCGATTGTGGGTTTTGATCTAAATTTGTGTGTGTTTCTTGCTCGAATCTTGAAGCTGCTTGTTTGATCTGTGGGTTTCGCGTGATCTCTGTTGTTTTGGTTTGTGCATTTTAAAGAATGTGGTTATTTGCCCCCAAAGTTGTGGATCTTATGGTGTCTGGGTCTGTGGCAACTTTGGGATTGGCAATGGTTAAATTCTGGTGTGATTTTTGCCAAGTTCATGCTGTGACATTTTTCCATTTTGTAGTGAGAAATTTTAGAATATAATGAGAAGGAAGATATGAAGGTTTTAGGTCCTGTAGTGGGTGAGATGTAGGAGAATTTTAGGAATTGGTTCGCTCCTTCACATGGAATATCAGCTTCTGATGATTTGGTGCATTTTCGATCCCGGTCTAGTTAGTACCATAGAGTAACATAAAACTCGCCCCTGTGATTACTTCCTCACGGGTGGTATGAAATGTGATTCACCAGAGGAGCAAGGAAATTTCTCGTTTTAGCAATTGGGATGCATTAATCCTGCAACTCCTGCTCATTCCTCCTTGACTGATTTGCCAAACGAGTAACTTGAAGTTCATAATAAAAACTAAGCGATTCTGTTTCATGGTTAACGCTTCCCCCTTGCTGATTTAGAAAGGGGTCGAGGTGAAAGCCCATTCTTGCTTAGATAAAATGGGTTATGCAATGTTGTTGGAGGCTTCATCAGTTGCGTCTGATAATGTTCTGTTTGCTTTTAAATAATGTTAGTTATGTGCTTGTACATTTCTGTTATTGAGCCGCAGTGATCATAATTTTGTTGAGTGAGTTATTGGTCATGTTTTTCCTTGATTTTGAATAGTATTCAATATTCTTATTTATGAACAATGATCTGATATGGGTGCCTATCTTTTAGATATACAAGGACTGTCAGTGTAGGGAGCCAACCTAACAGTGAATGCTCTTGTTATGCATTTAAGATAATTTACTCTCTAACCTATGTTTCCAACTCTCTGTGTAGTGCTCACAAGAGACCATATGTGATAGTTTTTCTTCAGTACTAAAACTTCAGTTTCATGTTACTGCAGGCTTGACCAAATGGGGGCTCTTAGGCGTACATTTTTGGCAGAATATCACCAAATTTGGCGTCTTTTCACAAGTTCTGGGTTGCATGCTGGTGTCATTCACCTTATCATCAACCTCAGCTGTGTCGTTTTCATCGGAATCAATTTGGAGCAACAGTTTGGACCATGTATGCATTTCCTCTAATTTCTAATTCATGTGATCAAATATTTACAAGTTTGGATATTGATTTGCTTACAAATGGTTATTTATCTGTCATATTCTACTGTTGGCAGTGAGGATGGCAGCAATATACATATTGTCTGCTTTTGTTGGTAGCTTGGTGGCAGCACTTTTTGCCTGGGATAGCCCGGCAGTTGGATCCTCTGGGGCTCTATTTGGACTAGTCGGATCTATGCTCTCTGGCCTAATACGGAACTGGGAATTTTACACGAATAAGGTCCTTCTTCTTCTTAACCTTTCTAATACTTTCGTGAACTTTTGTATTGATTGGCCCCCTTTTTTGCAGTTTGCAGCTGTAATGTCACTGATCTGTGTCTTGGTGATCAACATTGTCCTTGGTCTGCTACCTTACATAAATAACTTTGCCAACATTGGAGGTTTTATATCAGGGTACCTGCTTGGCTTTGTGCTTTTATTCAGACCCCAGATCAGGCAAGCAGCTCAAAATAAGGGAGGCCTGTATGACTATGGTGTCAGAAAGGAATTGTCTCTCCAATTGAAGGAGAAGCTGGACAAACCAATCCTGAGAACTATTTCTCTTCTTCTATTCTGTCTACTGTGAGTTTCTGTTTGTGAGTCTTGTGTTGTTACTACTTTTGGAATTTCACACGTCTTATAAAGGAATTGTATTAAACATGCAGAGTTGCTGGATGTGTGCTGGGCGTCATTCAGGGCATAGACTTGAACGATTATTGCAGCTGGTGTAGACATGTCGACTGTGTTCCTTCCAAAAGCTGGAGTTGCCACGAAATAACAACTTCTTGTGAGGTACTAGTTAACACAAGATCTTCCAGAATTTGTAACCATGCATGTGTCATTTTGATAAAAGACAATTGTCAGCTTCCTTAAGTTTGTTTGACATGATTATAATTAATGATTGTAAATGAATGCAGACAAGGATTAGTGATTCACAGTTGATATTGACGTGCATTGAGAACGGCAACTTCAGAGTTTATCCCTTCACCAACATCTCGCCAACAAGAATAAAGGACTTGTGCAGTCTGATATGTTCTTAGCTGCTGTTTGGGGTTGAATGTTGATGGCCTCTTATATCTCAATTCTCAGAAGGTATCAAGAGCTATTAATATGGCATGTGAATTCTAGTTTTGTTCTTAAGGCATAGCATAGCTGCCACTGCCACTGTCATTCATGTAGTAGCAGTTGATATAGAAATGGTTTGTGTAAATTTGAAACCAATTAGCATGACAGAAACACTTAATCAAGTCTGTGTAAGGGCTTGTGTCTTGCATTGCATACCTGAGAAAGAAATTGGACTGCTAAGTTGTTCCTATTCAAGTCTTTGTCAATCCAAATTGAGTTGGAATAATCATCACATGGTCTTTTCAATTAATTTAGCACCTTCATAAAACTTGTTTCGACCAAAATCTAGCAAGAACAGAAAATAGAGGATTGTACAAAAGTCTTCTTTTAAAAATTATAATATCATTCTTATTTACTCATATCATTTGTCACACAATATACTATATTTGAAGTTTGAACTCATATTCTCGTGTTAAAGAACAAGTAGCTAAACCATCAGGTTAGGGTACGAATGTCTTTTTTTATTTCGATGAGTGGAAGCTTCTTGCTTTCCTTGCAGCACACTATTATTGTTTAATGCAACAAAAAACAGAATTTCCACGTAGATACACCTTAATTAACAACCCCCTCAATCTTATAATAAGTGTCCTCATGAAATGAAATCTTGAAAACAGACATCCTCCATTTCCAATGTCTCAGCCTCCAAATACCAATTTAATATTAAGATTATTATATTGAACCATTTTATACAGAAAAAGATTTGGTGGTCCCCATCCCATCTCACTTCTACTAATGAACTCAATGCAACATTACCTTTCTTTTTCCATAAAATAAATTATATTTATATATGTGATTTGTGAAGATGAATGAAGATACCATTTTCCACACTAATGTCGAAAGCTTTTCATGGTCACAACTTTCATTTAATAATATTTAAGTTGTGACCAAATCTAATTAGATCACATAGGGAATAAAACCTACTTAGATCGGAAGTGTACGGGGTATAAGAAGAGTTTATATACACATTAGACTCAAGACCCACCAGACTAGTGTTTTGAGTCAGATGTGAGCTCTAATGTGTATGTGGATTTTCCTTGTGGTGTGCTCCTCCTTGGTAAGACCTGGTTCTCCCAACACCTCGTTACATCATTCTCCTGACATTGTTCACTTTCTCTCTTAGGTTATAGTATGGAACCCGACCCCCTGTCACATGACATCGTCATATTCGTTCTCATTGTTCTTTAATGGTTCTTGCTGGAGTATTTCCCTATACATATATAATTTTATCATAATGAATTAATAAAAATAGTTAAAGTAAGTAAATAATACATTTATTTATCGGTACATGCTAGTAAATTATTATTAGTGTAGGATTTCCTGAATTATTGTCAATAAAAAAAGTAAATAATACATTTATTTATGCATAAAAAGTAAGTTTCATCGTCTCTATCATTAGTTGTATTATATTTTTAATACATGTGATTAACTTGCAATCTTTGAGCATAATGGTGTTCAATCTCTTGTATTACCAAAAATATTTTAAAAGTAGTTTACATATAATAAAATGACCAAATAATAATAATAATACAATATTATTCCTTTGAAAAGAAGCAATAATACAATAATATATTTTTTAAAATTGGCGTTGGTTGGAGAGTTAGTCTAGCTTAAAGAATTACATGTTTGAAAAGAAGCAATTTGAATTCCTTTGATTTTCAAAATGAAAAAGTGAGTTTATAAAAAGAATGATTCAGGTTGTAATACGCATATATAAGCAATAAAAGGAACCTCATCATTTCATTTAATCTTTTTGAAAACGATTAAAGCCAGAAAAAGAGAAAATATATATGGGGAAAACAAAACCACAAATTTCAAGAAGTAACTAAAGAAGCATAATCGGTTGCTCGAGGGAGAAAATAAATGAAAGCAGCAGCCAAACACAATAAAATAAGAAGACCACAACCAACCATTTTTATTCTTCCACAATACTTAATTAATTATATAATGTTTTATAAATATTTGTATCGAAAATTAAATAAACCGAGCCGAGTCAAGTCAAACTCGAACTTATTTATTTCTTTCTCAAGGCAAAATCAAGAAAATATGTATGCACCTAATATTTGAGGGGAAAGCTTTACATAGATGGAACAAATTGTACAAAATTTCTTTTACAAAATCTCAATCAAACAAAAGTCTCACTGTATACATATCAAGTTGAGTGACAAAAATATTTATTTTATTTTATAGTGCATTTACTTTTGAAGTTTTAGGAGTAATTAGGGCATCTCCAATCCAAAGGTCTCAAAACCCAAAAATTATGACTCAATCTCATTCCAACCCAAAGACCCCAAATCTATTATTACTTCACATCAATATTACTTTTTATTATTTTAATATTAAAATAATTTCACAAACATTATTTTATTCATTTGGTGTTACTTTAAAGTGTAAATTAAATTTTTTATATAATTAATAGAGAAAATATAAATTCCACCTAATTAATTACTAGGGTATTCCAAATTTCCAATATATAAATTAATTACCTCATTCCATTATTTACGGCATTTCATTAATTTAGGTGTAATTAATTAATTATTAGTATATAAATTATAACCAATTATTTTTTTGAAAGTAATTATAACCAATAAGGAGAGTAATTAAATTTATTTAAATTATTTAATATATCAAAATAATTTATTAAAGGTATCATGAAATAATCTATATAATATTATTATCTTAAATATGGGAATGGCTACCGTTATAATTCTAATTACTACTAAACTTTTACAGTATATTGTATATGCATAAAATATGTTTAATTTGCCAAAACAAATGTTATTCATTTAAATTCTTCAACAAATAAATTCAGTTAAGATTTTAAATATTTTTAATGTAATTGGTGCCACAAATCATCTATAAGTGGCCATTAATTAAGCAGCTTAAAAGTTTTTTCAATTGACTTTATTAAATGTCCCCATTATCATTAAAAGTTTTAAAATTTCCTATTACCAATCCATCAATAGAAAATAACCTTTAGATTATGCCGTAATTAATTCCACCTATTTCTACCGCCTAATCCAATTGATTTCCTTAATTAATTGTAACTCTTAAGTAACTTATACCACGTAATTAATAAGGAAATTAAATATAATCTACCTCAATTACCCCAATCTATACCCTAATTGCCTTTCTCAGTAACTTCTCTGTACCATACAAATGGTTTCTTTGCAGATCCTGCCTTTCGGAGCTCTGGCCTCTACCCTGTTTCTTTTTCTTTTCTGTTTTTTCATTATTAGTATAGAAATTAAAAAGTGAAAACAAATAAATAAAATATTATTATCTTAAATATGGGGACTGCTACCGCTAGAGTGAGGACCCCAAAATGAGAATGGGGATTTGAGGATATGGAGACTGGTTGGAATATACTGACTCCCCAAAATGAAAAATAGATATCAAATGTCTAGCACATGACCAATAACTTTACACTCGAATGACACATTTGTCACGACTTTTTAAAAATAAAAATATTGAACAATGACACCAGCATAATGTCGTCGCCTTCTTCACCACAATCATTTGATGGTTCATGCTCGGCGGTGGTTGGGTTTGCAAGTTGCTCGTCTCAACCACCGGCTTTTCCCATCTTCAACATATGTTCGTCAAGGATTCGCTTGTCAGAGCGCGGGGGTTTTCAAATATATTTTTGTAATTCAAAGGTGAGAATGTTTCTAGATATGGTTTTAAGAGTCGAGGACGGGTGGATCCATCCAAAGTATGTTCAAGTATCAGACTCGTCAACCTCAAGGGTGAAGAATGATGTCTAGTTGGCGAAATTCTTCAGATTCAGTCGAAGCTCTGCACATCGACGAGACTTGGACCCTGCTCGATGGGTCGTCGTATCTTCATCTGATCAACTCGAATGGCCTCTTCAGCGGCAAACCCTCACCTATCAAAGCTCTGCAAATCCACACAAAGCACCAAAATTGAGCTTGAACTAGGAGACGAACAAGAAGCTCTACACCTTCACATAGATCCATCATGGATGGAGTTTTATCCTTGCTTCTCTTTTATCGTCCATGCTTCGGCGAGGAGCTACGGTAACAAAGACTTGGGAAGATGGTGATGTCAATTGACCTAATTTTGTCATCAACTTACTTTTTTTCGTAAGGGTAATTTAATGACACTTCAGAATTCGACTAACATGATACATTTTAAATTTGTTCTAATACTTGTGACACTAGTCAGAACCCTAATTTTCTTCATTTCTCTACATTCTTTTATCAAGTTAAAAAGAAAATAAAATGTAAATGAGTAATAGAGTGGTGTTTTAACAATCCATTAGGAACAATCATCCATTTCTTTGTGGAGGAAACACCCATCATTGCTCCTTCTTCTCCTCTTACACTACTTGTTTATTCTTCTTATTCTCTGTCTCTCTTTATATAAACCTCCTCCTCCACTTCTTCCTCCTCATCTCTTTCTATGTCCCTCCACAAATCCACCACAATCACAGTATTAATGGATCCTTGCTCCGCCAACTCTGTAAATGGATTCTACAGCTTCCTGACCCGCGGCCTCGACCATCGCTATCACTCCACCAGCTTCATGTCCCTCCAATTCCTCCATAGGGTCCTCTCCCTGCTCCGATCCTCCCACTCCCGTTTGACCCTCCTCGCCCGCAGCCTCCATCTTCCCCCGGGCGACAAGTGGCTCGACGACTACATGGACGAGAGTTCCAAGCTCTGGGAGGCATGTCTTATACTAAAGTCCGCCGTCTCTGCCATGGACACTTACTGCTCCGCCGGCTTCAATCTCAATCTCGCCACTCCACACCTCTCTCGTCAAGTCAGTACAAACAAAGTCAAATAACCACAACAATGATCTCATTTTTTCTGTTTCGTATTTCTAATATTGAAACTGCAGGTGAATCGGGCCATATCGGAGGCGGTGGGGCTGGAGGAGGAGAACCGGGCGCTGATGGAGGTGAAGACGGGGAAGCTGTCTCTGCAATTCGAGGAGGGTGCGTGGGTGCAATCGAAGCTCAATGGGTACAGCGGATTCGGGGGGTCATGAACGCAATGAGGAACGCGAGCTCGCGCCTGCTGACGATCCTGATCCACGGCCTGGTGTACAGCTGCCCGGAGGCGAGGGAGGGGTGGGAATCGCCATTGATGCAGAGGGTGGCCGGAGAGGTAAAGGGTCGGTGGGGAATATTGGCGGAGGAGTTCAGGAGATCCAAGGGGGCGCTGGAGGAGCTCAAGACAGGGAAATGTTGGAGCAACCAAAGTGTGGAGATGGACAAGGTCAAAGGGTGTTTTGGAGTTTTAAGAAATGGAGCAGACAGTGTTGTGGGGCAGCTTGATGATTTCTTTGATGAACTTGTTGAGGAGAGGAAGCTGCTTTTGGACTTTTGCTGCACCACCATCCATAATAATAAGTAATAACCATACTCAAGGGTAAAAGGGTACAAAGGGAAATATGTTTTGTACAACTAGAAAGAATCAAAATGATAACATGTTGGTTTGGATTTGAAAAGAAGAAACAAAAGAGAGACAACAATTGAAGTCTTTCTCATTCTGATCATGCTTCTCTTCTGACAGAGAAGCTTTTTTGTCTGAAACCTTCCAATTTCAGTCCCAATCCCAATCCAACCCCTTATTCCTCTGACTGACAACACTGTCTCTTTGTCCTACACTACAAACAGAGACTCCATTTTAAGAATGAATCTTTCTAAATAAAGATAAATGTTAAAATATCTGGATTGGATTGGTTGGAGTACATGATAAATAATACTGTAGTAGTTCACATGTAACAATGAATCATACAGATACAGGTTCGTTACCAGATAATTGATCTTAGTTCTCTCTCATCGCTGCTGGTTGATTAGGGTTTGCCACTTTCTTGCTGCCAGGACCTGAAGATACTTTGACCTTTGCTGGTCTCAGAAGGCGATCTCCAAGGCGAAATCCCCGGCTGAATTCTTCAATTACGATTCCTTCTTTCACCTGCTCGCTTTCTTCCCGTGCAATGGCTTCGTGCACCTATTAGAGAAAATGAAACTAAAATTACAACTTCATGAATTGCATGCTTGTCAATGTCCATTGAAATCATCAATGTGATGACAAACATAACCAAATCTTTACGTAACAACTCGATGCTTATTTTATGTGTCTTACAATTAAGTCTCTAATTTATGTGTTCTGTGATTTAAGTGATCAACAAACAAGAATCATTGTAATGCACAGGTTTTATCATTGAATCTTTTATCATGAACCAGCAGAATGCAACGAAATAAAATGAACAAGTAAAACGGAGAGAGTGTATGAGACTCCAAATAATTTACTTACTGAGGGATCGAAAGGCTTTCCCACTGTTGGCACAGCAGCCACATTTAAACTCCTCATGATCTCCACAAATTGCTTGTATATACCCTGATAACTTGTATCAATCTTCTGTTCCATTTCTGTTTCTGGCTTGATTTGTTGCTTTGCTCTTTCAAAACTATCCACCATGGGTAGAAGACTCTCCATTACTTCTCCCTTGGCATTGTCTCTTACTTTCGACCGATCCTTGTCTGATCTTTTCCTAAAATTATCAAAATCCGCTTGCAACCGGATATATCTCGCCTTTCCTGATGTTATCTCCTCTGATAGAGCCGAAACATTCTGGACCAATTCATTCTTCTCTTTGTCTATACTGTACATCCTACCCTCAATTTCAGACATGGTCTTTTCATCTCCATCAAGAATAGCCTGCTTATAGAGTCTAATGAGGGTCTTCAAATTGGACACGCGATTCAGATCTGCTTCACTTCCTGCCTGAGGTACCTCCACTTCATTACTTGTCTGATTGAAATCAGTGGAATGAATTATAAAAAAGATTTCCAATCTAAAGCTAGAACTTATTCGGATATTAGATTCCAAACATCTCTAAGATAATAACTTTCGATTAATTGGAATGAAAAGTTCACATTGGTACATTGACTTCAATACTTAGTCATGTTGAAGATCTGATTACTTTAGTATGAAACAATTTTTCATGACAAAAGATGCGAAGGAAACTAAGTATGAGACAGGAACAAACAAGAAAACATTTAGCACTATTGAAGTACATAGCAAGCAATTAATGACGTCATAACCAATATGAATGTGATGTAAATACACCAAACAACAATCAACAATTGATAAAAGAAAATGAAAATGGCCAATGCATATTCCATTGAAGTAGACTACAGAGATTTTTAGTCTTAATGAAAATAAACACTATAAACACAAACTCTGAACAGAAATGCCCATGTGAAATATCATTCACTACCATTTTGCTTATTTTTTAATGACCTGGGACCCTTAGAAGCCAAGTCTTCAATTCCAAGGAGGCAACAAGACATGGCCAGAGTCCACCACTAAAATCACCAGTCAATCTTAGGGAGAATTGAACAATAATCTGTGTGATGGTTATATTCTCAATTCCCATAATCTTGGATTAGTTAAGAAAACAAATGAGGAACACGTGTGTGGGGGTTAGTGAACGGTTTGGGGGATTTTTCTCTCAGTCAACCGTCATTTGAAGAGATGAACAGTGGCTACAATCTCCATAGTCAATTACCCCTAGAAGAGATGACCAATGGCTAGAAGGCTCTCTATAGGCTTAGTACAGTACAGAATAAAGCATATAAGAGCATAAAAGTATGGCAGAAAAGTGAACTAATGATGAATACAGCATTCTAGATGAACAAGAATCATTGAGAAAAAATCTACAATTAGTCACAAAAGAATGCCTTAGTTTTTTTTGGTATAAATCACAATGGGATTTGGGACAATAACCATGGCAACAAATAGGGGGTTGCATGTAGAGGGAGAACATGCATATAAAAAAGGAGCAACGGGCAAAACCAATGATATACATATTGGACCTCACGTTAATCCAAAAACTAGTGTATCAGATCAAGGGTTCAGGATGTTTGTATAGTCCATCTCATCCTCATCCAAACCCCCAGTCATGTGGTGAGTTGTCATGTGGTGAGTTGTCATGGCTTCAAGTATTACTGACCTAGTATACAAGAGAATTTTCAGCCTACTTATCAAGAGACTCCATAGAACACATTACCACTTGTTGGGGAGAACTGGTATACCAAGGAGAAGTAACAAGTAAAGTCCATAATATACATATATGGCACCACATTGCGTCAAAAGACTAGTCCATCATGTCATGGGTACAAGATATATATTAACTGATAGGAATCCTATCAGATGAAGCCCCTTATAGAATTTTTGTTAGTTTGGGATTATGATTAGTTTGGGTTAGAGTCCTTTTAGCATTGGTATTAGTTTGTTAGTTGGATTTAGGGTTCAAGCATGTAGTATATACCTGCTGGTTCCATGGAATAAACTTATTGAATATTTTGAGTTAAGAAGTTATCTTGGAGATCGGTGTTCTCTCCAACGAACCCAGAGATCGATGTTCTCCCTGAAAAACCTGCCTATCACACACAAGATTCATAACCCAATCCAAAGCGCGGGACCGTATCACTAACACTTCCTTAACCTTATATTTTCCCAATGTGGGACCAAGACTCACATGTGTACTTCTAGCACTGCACTCAACATGTTCAATTGTGATTTTGCTCACATAATTAGATTCTTTTTCTAATACTTTCTCACCCTTATCAGAAAGTGGACATCCTTCTTTACAGGTGCAGAATCCTAGTCTATTGTAGCAATGATTTGTGATTACAAGGTACGGAAATTTTTCTTGGATTGAACTTTCTATCTGGACTCCTACACGGAAATTTTCAAGAATGTTGGAAACTATTCCTGAAGAGAAGCATGATTGTAAGAGCCCAAATGAATTATACAAATATGTGGGGCCTAAATAATCCAAGTTGGTTTTGTTGGGCCCTCCAAGCACTTGGTTCATGGCTTTAAACTCATGCATCATGCATATACCAAAACACCAAGAATTTGGATTGTGATGATTTGCTAGCGACATGCCATGCTTGCGGGAATGATGTTCATGATAGATTTGTTAGGAAACTGAGGATGGAGATATGATAAAAAGGAAGCTAGAAGATCAAGACTTTGTAAAGTCAATAACTCAAAGAAAACCAGTGAGACAGTCCATAATCGCATTTAGATGATATCTCTCCATTTTGGATAGTGTCCTTGCAGCTATTTACTGTTTTCAATTCAGAGTCTAATGACGAAGCATTCTTTTTATGCTAATTGCTAAACTTAGCTAAACATTAATACTTCAATAATAAACAGTTCATTAATCTAGTTCTTGCAAAATGCTAGAGAAAAACTTAGAACACAACTCAATGCATCAAATTTCTGGAAAGTTGAAACAACTTTTCTCTCATATTCCCTACCAACCAACTTTTAATACAAATTTATAAGCTACTCTAATTGTGAAACCAGCTTCTCACTGCTTGTTATCAGTGACATGTTAGGCAATCTCCTAGCTTCAAATCCCAAATTCCTGAGTAATAAGTACTTGCTCGTGAACAATTTCCTAAACCATTTTTTCAGTTGCTAACCATACTAAAATTGCCTTCAGCCTTCTCCCATCAAAATAATTCATTAAATCCCATCAATGTACAAACTTTACCATCCAAAGATCTATTTCAAACTCATCCATCCAAGTGATGGCGCTGACAATAAAAAACAGAGAGAAATAAATCAAGCAAATAAAAAATACCCAAATCAGGAATCAAAGCGAGCAATAAGAAATGCACAAACCCCAGAAATGACATCACATAACTTTTCGAGAGAGAGCAAAAGAGAAGCGTACAGAGGGAGCAGAGTCTTGAACGGCGCGAGACGATTTGAAGGGACGCTTGGTGGAATTGAAATTGCCGATAATGGGAGAAGAAGCGGAGACGGAAAAGGCTTGAAGACGGCGGGAGAGAGGAGGGAGATGAAGAGTTGGGGTTTGTGAGGATTTGAGAGGATTGGACGCAGAGAGACGAAGAGGTAAGAGAGAGTGATTGGAGATGGATAGAGCCATTGATAGACTTTGTCTCTCTTACCTGAATGAAACAGTTGATACGGTTGCTTTTGCTTTTGCTTGGCTTTAGGTTCGAACTCTCAGATCTGATGAAGCTTTTCAAAGCCTCTCCCTCAAAATCTCAAATAATATATCTTCGGATTAATATTGTATACTATTTTTAAAAAAATTATTTCAAAAAAATATTTGTTGTATGAAAACATTAATTCAAAAAAGTAGTATATTTTGATTCAAAGAAAAGTAGTATATTTAATTGGATAATCAAATTTCCCATTAATTTAGTTTCTCAGCGGCCTGTCCCTAACAATTTAGGGTTTCCGTCTCGTTCTTCTTGACGAGTATGCGCGGTGCAAAGCAGCCTGCGACTGGGGGTTTTGGCGGTGGTTATCCACGGCCGACGAGGAGGGACATCTGCAACGCTGGTCTGCATGTCTGGGCTTCGGGTGGGCGTGGTCTCGTGGCGGTGGGAATGAAGGCAACAGTGGTAAGGGTTGACGGGTCGGCATCTGGGGTTGGTGGTTGAGGTTGATGGCGGAGAAGGGAGGTTTGCGACGCTGTCTGCATATCTGTGGGCGTGGGTTCGTGGCTGGTGTTCACGGCAAAAGGGAACGGAGAAGAAAGAGGGGTCGGAGGCTGGATCGGAGCTCCCTGGGTTGCAACTGGTAGCGTGACCGGGAGATGGACGGAGGCCAGAGGCAGGGGTCTACGAGGACGGAGGCTGGCGGAGACTTGGCGACAGTAAGGTTGGGGGTATTATTTCCCGGTGTCCAGTCGTTGTTGGATGACTCGGTATTGAGAGGAATCGGGAGTTCTCCGGCGTCGATGGGCTGACCATGGTAAGCACGAACTCGGTATTGAGAGGACTTGGAGTATTAAAGATCAGTGACTCCCACATTGAACGCAGGGTTGATCGGTGAAACTAGTCTAATGTGTTATGCAGAAAGTTTACAGAGATTCTCCATTCATATGAGGTGGAGGTCGTGGCCCTGCATGATGCTAGCTTGATCGAGTTGATTGGTCTCCGGGGATATCATGGAGTTCTGTTTAAAGTATTCTACAATGGGATCACAGAATTTCTCCATTCGTAAAAGGTGGAGGCAGAGGCTTTGTATGATACTAAACGGGTCGGGTCGAACATCTTTGGAGGTACCATTAGCAAAAGTCGTTCGTATAATTCCGTAGCTCATAAATTAGCTAGGTATACTTTAACTAACGGTAGCTGGGATCATGCTGCGAGGTCTGTCCCACCATCTGTTACTTCGGCTTTCCGGTGTAATATCAGTTTAGTTGCTTAATAATATATTTGTTTTTCCCTAAAAAAAAGTAGTATATTTAACAAAGAGATTATAATTTTATTTTGTAATTAGTAATTATTATTACTTACATTTATAGGGATACACTTGGCTACAAACTACAACAAAACGTCCAAACCCTCATCTGCCTATCCATTTTTTCGCGAGCGACGATCAAGCGACACGTGGCGGAGCGGTTCGCTAA
>JAYMTP010002918.1:0-18295 GCA_036897365.1 Geranium brycei
TTCATAACTTTTTACTTATTTTCGTAGCCATCCCCGTATCAATAAGTCCTCGAGGGCACTAAATAGGGAAAATTGCATAAATGTGCCATATTATATGACACTTTTGCAAAAGGGTGTCGTGTTGTTTGTCAATGGCAGAAATGTGATGTACTGTTTGCATTTTTTTGCAAAATGTGTATACTTTATCAAAAAATGATGAAATGAAGAAATTATCCCTGAAAAAAATCAAAAATAAATATTTTAAAAGTTTTCCCTTTTTTATCTTTAACTAAAATTTGTATGATCAAATTTTGTAATCTAATTTTTAAATTATACTATTTGAAAGTTAATTTTATGTTATAAAGACTTAATTCTTCATTTCCGGGGCAATTTCATCATTTTTATAAAACTACACACGTTTTGCAAGAAAATGCAAACAATACAGCACATTTTTGCCATTAACAAACAACCCAACATCTTTTTTTGCAAAAGTGTCATATAATAGGGCCCTTTTTGCAATTTTCTCCACTAAATATTAAGTTCAACGGAAATTATAAACCAATAATCCCAGAGAAAGAGCATATATGTGTATTACCGCTTTACCATACTCATATGCTCTATCTAAGAGGTAGGAGTACTCCATATCCTCACAACACTTTTGAAGAGACGATATAGGCTCGTTGAAGTAAACAGGGAGACAAACTCTCGTAAGATCCTTCCCCACATTGTCCTTGATCATAGACCAAAGGCTCACACCCTTCTCTTTCTCAACAGGATCTGGAAGCTTACTCCGCCTCTCATCGTGTGATGGTCCGGCAAGCATCTTATCTGCATGATCAACCCCAGTTATAGGTCTCCCACTTGCTGTGGGTTCAATGAAGTGATCTTTTGAGTCAAAGAAGGATGTTTCCTCCTCATCTGACACTTCCTCCAGCTCTTGTTTCTCAATATCATCGGACGATTCAGTTGTGCTGTACTCTGAAAATGTTATGGAGCTAGCAAATAAGAATCGAAGTTGTTGCAACTATATTTAGCTTAGAAGCCAAGGCAGTTCACATTTCGAGCCAAAACACAAAATTTCTCACTGAAAACATCATCACTTCCGAAAAATCTCATAAAAATTACTACAGAGTACTAATTTTTCTTACCAACTTGTTTAGTCAACCAAATACTAAAAGAAGAAAGGGAAAATGGCAAAAACGTGTTGTACACTATCACACTTTTGCAAGAGAGTGATGTGTACTTTGGCAGTGGCAAAAATATAACGTGAACTTTGATTTTTTGTGCAAACTGTATGTATTTGTACAAAAATGACGAAATTGCCATTGAATTAAGAAAATAAGGATATTGCATACAAAAAGAACAAAAGTAACACATACCGCTATATTTTCCATTCCCAAGACAAGAAAATTCATGCTTTGTCAACTGGTATTCACCGCTCTGAATGCCAGAAGCTTCAGTGTCAAAATTAGCCGCCTGCATACGAATGTAGAGACAATATAAAGTATTAATAGAAATACTGAAATGAATGATAAGAGTGAAAATAAGGAAGCAGATGAGATATGTAGCAAATGTTTCTATTCGCTGAAACACAATGACTACTGTGTTATCACTAATCTGAAACCAGATTTGAGCAATTCGATTGAGATGGTACTTATAGTTATTAGTTATTACCATTAAGCACAATTTACCTCCAATTGCCTTAAGGTGTCCAGCAAACAGGACCGTTCTTCGCAGAGAACCTTAAGTTGTCCCTGCACATTGGAAAATTCAGAGAGCATTATCTGTTCACAATCCTTCACAAGACTCTCCTTGATTCCCTCATCAAGCAACCGCATTTTCAGCCTTTCAGTCGATATTGACAAATCGCGAGGTATGATGGAAACACTGCCATTCAACGACCTTGACGGGAACAAGCTACGCGTTGACACCAGAGCCTGTATCCAAGCTGCTCGGTCAGCCTTCGAATCTGTTCTCAAATGAAGCGTCTTTGTAGCCGTGAATATATAAAACCTCCTGTCATCGGATTTGCTCTCTCGAAACGAGGATATCTGCTACAAAGTTCAAACAACTAACATTGAGTATGACAAATTTCAATAGCAACATTACAAAACATGGTTTCTTGATTTCTTCAACACACAGATTCAGAGAAATGATAAAACAATTTGGGGGCAATGGCAATAGTCAATCCATCAATATACAGACTTCCTTTATGAACCCAGAAACTTATGAACAGCAAAACCCCCAATTCAAAAACCTAAAGCTTGACTATATGTCTAGAACATGGAAATGAAGTTTGCAAGCAGATCTAGCAAAAGGGTAGAGCAAATTCTCAGAAAGAAGACATTTTTAAGCATAAAAATCCAATGTTTAAGCAAGTAAAGCCCCACCTTCTCCACCTACCAGTCTCCGTTCCAAGTCCCCGCATTTTTTTTCTCTTTCTCTATTGCTCTACGAATTGAACCGACCATTCACAGACCAAATTATACAAGCGACCAACGATGACCCGACCCGACTCAGGAAATTTGGGGGAAAAAGCATCTTTTTATCACTGTAGCCATTAGTTTTCTGAGCTCTGGAAACACAGATCGAGCGATCACAATGTGACCACAGCTTAAAACATAGGCCTGCGACACAGCGTATCAATACCCCCATGATCCTCCTGCTGATGTGACCCGTTAAGCATAACAAGCAGTAACAACCGAAACTTGAAATTCAAAGAACAGACGAACAATGTGAGAAACCTCCGGTTCTCAAGAGGTAAATCAAATCTGTGAATTATTTGAATCAATTTCTTTCTTTTAATGGGAACTTGGTTCTAATACCGCCAAAAAAAGAAATTGCAATGTCAACGAAAACAAACCGATGACCCAATTCGCCGAATCGATTACCTTCAGATGGACGGCGCCGGCGGTTTTGGGGTGCCTCCGCCTCCCGCCGGCGGCGCTGTCGAGGCGGGCGGCGGAGATTTCTCCGATAAGGGTGACGTCGGCGGCGGCGGGAGAGAGATTCTCCGGCCGGCGGATCTCGGAGTATGAGAGCACGCCGTCGCGCAGCAGGAACCACCTGGATCTCCACCCCTTGCCGAAATTGGTCCACTTGTACAGCACTCCGGCGACGGATCCGCCGCCGCGACCCGCCGGAAGGCTCCGCGTCCTCATGAGGGCCACCGAAGGCCCCGGCGAAGAGTCGCCGATCCCGGCGGCGGAGCCCTCCAGCGTGATGCAGCACAGAGGGTGCAGCTCCCTGACTCGCATTGCCCAAATCGAACAAGAAATCAATACGGCGTCGTACTGGAACTGGGGGAGAGAAGCCACCCACAGAGACGGAAATGGAGCAGCAGTGAAGGAAATTAAATATGAAAAAGGGGAGTCCTTTATTGCTTCAATTGTTAGCCAAGTATTTGAATAAATAAATACAATTCAATTTATCGAGATGGCTTTGTATATATATATATATATAATCATCTGATAGATACGGCATTCAAAGGAGACGCAGAGGCATTGCAAGGAGAAGAAGAGAGGGCATTGCATTCAGTGGCATTCTTGTAATTTACTGCTTGGGCTTTAAATGATATTTACTGTGTAATTCTTTCACCTATCTGTCATTTGCATAAATTTCTACCACCAAATGTAGGTAGCTTAGCTTATAATTCTCTCCTTCACTGTAGATATAATCATACTAACCAACTTTTATCGAATCCAATTTTGTTCAGCTTGATTAATTAAATATTCAATTGGCTTGCGAGTCAACCTGTTTAGCATTAATCAACTATATTTATTTAACGTCGTCTTCTGGCTTCGTATCGTATTTTTTGATGGAATGAATTTAACGCAAAGATCTGGTACAACATGAAATACGGGATAGAAGAGATGCAATCAGGACCAATCATTGTCTTGTGAGCAAATTATTGTTAAGTAGAGTGGTGGACTTTGGGGCTATGAGACAATTCTTGGCGAGGTTGTGGTAGTTTTATAACGATGCAAACATGAATTGTGTTCTTAGTGGGCGTCCTTGGAGAAGACTCATATCTCGAGCTCTAGACAAACCGGTAGAGAATTTGGTCAGGAGGGAAAACTCTTTATGAGACTATAAGTGTTAGAGTATAAAACTATAATTTGTCCTTCAACTATCAGTTTAAGTTTTTAATTAAGTTGATCCTCTAATAATAAGTAAAGTCTATGGCCACTTGGAGTTGGATTTCATTTTGTTCATGCTCAAGAGTTGGGATTCAGGAATTAATAGATATCTCTCATCCATGCATGTATTTCTTTGGCGTAGTATAATGTCACCTCATCGGAGAGAATTATTTGATGGGAATTTCTCGCCGGACGCAACGAAGGCATCTCAAGTGGATTTATGATTCTGGTATTTCTTACATTGAGATTTGCACAGACGGTCAAATAGTGGTTCAAGCCATGAACCGACTAGTGATGAGTGCTTCCATTTTTAGTACCATCGTTTTTTATTGTAGACGCATGTTAATGAGGTTGATTCGGTTACTATTTTTTATAATTGTGAGTTAGTGAATGAGGTTGATCATCTAGCGAGAGTGACTTTATCAATAGTAACTGGGTATTGGATGATGGTCATGTCTTTCTCGGTTTTGATCCGCTTTGGTTCTCGAACCTCCGTCAATAGAAGCGTATTGGTTTTCAAAAAAAATTATATTTATATAATTTTCAATGTATTTTGGATAAAATTAGGAGAATCTCATTAATTCAAGTCAGTCTCGAGCTACCTCCTATAGTATCAATGAATTATAAAATTTTAATTTCATATAATAAAATTTTGTAGTGAAAATTAGCGAACTTAATCAAAGTCGATCGAGTGAATATTTTTTTTCCGAGTTGAAGTCAAATTTAATTACATAAATTCATTCGACCTTAATCTGAGCTTGAATCAAGCCCTTTCTTCACTGATGAAATGGAACTCTGATAAATTATAGCCTAAACTATATGTTGTGGAGTGTAGACAGGTAATTAATTATAAGGAAACCACGTGCATTTCACTGGAACAATTAAAAATGGAATATGCTTTGGCATAGGAAATTAAGAAATAAAGCGAAGAATAGAATAGAAGAGATAAGGTGGCGATTGTCAGTTTGCAAGAAATAGATAAAACTAACAAATATTAACTGCAAATCTTCCATAATTATTGATGCAAATCAGAAAAGTCTGTTGGGTTGTGGCATTTATTGATGAATTCTGTTTTTGGTGACGGAACTAAATTAAATACAATGGCTCAACCACTAATAATAATCTAAATTAATTTAGAAACTGGACCTCATATGTGTATATAATTGCATGCCACCGGTAGTCACTATTTTAGTAACTTATAAATAATGCAGTAAGTAACGACAATTAGAATATATAAAACCAAGTGTACGTATATTAGAGTAGAATTACTGTAGTACATGTGATTTCGTATGAGGATGACACTAAATTTATTACAGCCACTCGTAAACAGCATATATATATATCATCTTATAAATATTAAATACCAATGTCTTAATAATATAAATTATTTTGGTCATTCACGTGCCGAATGTTACATTGGGTTTGGCCACGGAAAATGACTAATCGAAGGAAGTAATAGTAAAAAGGGTAAAAGCAAGAGGAGTGAAATGTGAATTTCGGTCATGGAATTGTGGGTTTATGGGTTTGGGAGCTTCAGGTTTTTCATGAGATGCCCAATTGGCATCTATCTTTTTCTTCACTATTACTGTATGCAAATCAATCCACGGTTACAAATTGATGTGTATAGTCGTATTGTTATAAAAAGAATAATTGAGTGTGTAAACGGACAAAAATTTTATATACAAATTATTTTATGTGATTCGTCAATAACGTGTTTAATAATATGAAACGACAGAATACTAACGTCTTATTAGAGCAATAAACAATATACAATCTCCAAATTGCTGATCATAAGATAAATTAAAGTAATGTTCTCATATTTTAAACTTCAGCTTTGAGGAACCGATTATTGTGAATAAGTTTTTGAACAAACAAAAGATATTGTTGTTACTTCGACAAAATTTAGCATGCCGTTGGGCAAAATCCTCTTCGCTGCTCCAGACCGTCGCTTTGTCTATGCATCATAACTAACTGACATGCCAAAGAAGATCATCGGACTGACTGATCTCATTCTTTAATCCTTACTCATTGATCGGCCAGCTATTAATTAATGGACAAGTGTTATTAATTTTAGGGGATGCACCTGGGAGAAAACAGATCAGGAGGGTTGAGAAATCAAATGATAATGTTTTGCTTCTTCTGTACACTCATTAATTATAATGTAATTTAGTGCATGCGAGTTAAAATTGAATTATTAATCGGAGGCATTAAAAAGAATTTATTGTGGATCTCGAGTGAGGGACACAAACTTACATTACAACCAAAGCAAGGCCGACCTAGCTAGGGGAGCCAATATCTCCTACATTTTTGGCATATCCAACTTTAACATCATCAATTCTCATAATCTATATAATTTCCTTATGCCATATTATTTGTAAAATGATTATTTTGTATTACTCAAGTAGAGACTAAAACTAAATAAAATGGCAATTTCGTTAATTTGGAAAAATAATATATTATTATTTGAGTTAAAGTATGCTATGAATAATTAATGGTGGGACACATAAGTCCCACTATTGATAGATATAGTTTATAGAAACATTAGTTTTTTTTTGGGAAATATAGAAACATTAGTTAATATTTATAAATATACATTCCACATAAATCACAGAAATTGATAGGTGACAATAATAACTTAACAATTTAACATCAGCACAACTAATTTGTTAAGCTTGCTAGTTTAATTTAATGCGTTAATAACAAAATTACATATGAAACGAAATTGGCCATCTCAATAATTAATGAAAGGTCTAAGAAATGATAATTCATTTTTTTTCAAACTTTTTATTTCAAAGCTATATTGGCCAACTTTAACTTTCGTGGTAGCTGGAACACCTAATTAGTTGAACCAGAATAGTCCAAGTTCTAAAAAAAATCTTTCCCACAAACAAGTTTCCAAAGAAAAATATCTAAAACCTATTGGATTTGAATGTTAATGGCTCTCATGATACATTAAGGTCCCATGAATTCTTCAAGATGAGGTCCATGTGATTGATGTTCTTTCACTCAAACAAAAGAATAATTGTCAAATCAGTATTCTAAAAAACAACGTAATCATATAATTAAGACTTTTAAAAATTAATAAAAAATAAGTCAACTTAATTAAAAATTAACAAGAAATTAATCAAGGACTATCGATAATATGTAGAGCACCGACTAAACCTTATCCTTTCCGAGTCATCTGATTCCGAAAACTAATTTCATTTCCTTGATAGAAATCACTTTATAATAGTATTAAAGAATGGTTTTAAGAGAGGCATGAAGATAATAACCCTATTTTCTTCAATAAAAATTCAAAATGAACAATCAAATCAAAAGGCTTTACCCAATAAAATGAGAGATTAATTAAAAATTAATAAGAAATTAATCAAAGACTAATTGATAATTTGTAGAATACTGGCTAAACCTTACTCTTTTCGGGTCATCTAATTCTGAAAACTAAATTCATTACAATAAAATAATAGAAACCATTTTTTAATAAAACATTTGAAGTAGAGTTTTGAGGAAGCATGAAGACAATAACCCTAATTGGTTTAATAAAAATCCAAAGGAAACAATCAAATCAAAAGGCTTTACCCAATAAAATAAAGATGCTATGTCTTTATGAGACCAAAACTATCTTATGTTAGAATAAGATGGAAACAAATGGCTCATGAGGCTTCACAATCCAAACTAGGGACATCATTACATTAATTCTCTCACTTTGGAAACAACTTCTGAACCACTATCAAACAATTTTCCTTATGGTTGCTCTATGATTTATATAAAAATTAACAAGTATCCAAGTGCCTCTCACCAGCACAGCATGTGACTGCCCATGCACAAGCTACCCATTTAGGCCAAAAACAATTAAGTGGGCACAGTGTTTTCAATGTAGATGCACAGTGGATTGGATTGATCATGTTTTGTAGAGTTTTATTGGATCCTCAATCAAGATTGAACTGCATGATTGTAGACCCTTCAATGAGAGGCAAGGTTATGACACTACAGTGCCTAGACACATGATCTAGAGGACCCTAACAAGAAAAAAATTAAAATTGATTGTACTACTTGTAACATGTTTTGTTTGATATTGGGAAGAAATAAGATGCTTACTTCTAACTCAAGATATTTATGGCATAACTGTAACAATATGGAAAATGGGTGTGTCACTTACACTGGTGTATGGAATCTTCTCAATATATGGCATCCTCGGGTATTTCATGTCTTTGGATTCATGTCTGTAATCTCCCGTTCTGTTGTCTGTCTTTTATGTGATTTCCAACTAGATGACTGTTGAATCTTTTTCTGAAACCAAAAAAATGTTTTGCATGAGAAAAAACAATGGAAAATCCAAGTAAAATGTGAATGTGATAGTAATAACTAAATGACAAAATAATGTTGTATACTATCACACTTTTGCTAGAGAGCACACTTTTGCTAGAGAGCAGAGAGTGTTGTGTATTTTGTTAATGGCAAAAAAATGTTCTGAATTTTGATTCTTTGTGCAAAATGTGTATATTTGTACAAAATTACAGAATTACCCTTAAATTAATAATTCAGATTTTTATAAAAAAATTGATTATATAAGTTTTTAAGTTAAAAATATTTTCTGAAAAATTTTTTAAAATATTTATTTTAAAAATTAATTCTTAATTTTAAAGGTAATTTCATCATTTTTGTACAAATACATACATTTTGCACAAAAATGCAAAATTCACATTACCTCTTTACCATATCAAAGTGCACGGGACCCTCTTGCAAAAATGTGACCATCTTCCCTAATAACTAATAAAAGAGAAAGAAAAAGTGAACTATAGAGGTTATGCTTATGCATGCACCATTAGCAAGCTAGCAATGGTTTGGCTAATGGGATGAGGACAGAGAACCAAATCATGCTGTGGTGGCTTCCTCTTTTTTTTCATGCTCTTCCAAGCTCTCTGTTTTGTTTTAATGGCATTGGTTGTTGTCAGTCTGGATCTCTCTGCCAAGGTCCCTTGTTCCTGATATCCCAGAAAAAGTGAAAATGAGATGGAGATTTATCATATCAGATCAAGTGGGTAAATAATGCAACAAAAGGACACCCAGAAAATCCATTCTAGCTTGTGTTCCTCAGGCTACTCACAAAATTTCACATATCAGAAGAAAAAAAAGGTGTTCTTTTTTGTTCCGACTCACCTCCTGAGAGTCAGTCCAAGTTCAATCATCACGGTCGGTGTGTTGACAATTTTCTAACCCATCAATGAGCTTGTTTTACATTGTTCTTCAGCTTCTGAACATAATACTAAATTTTGTGCATACAATAAGAAACTGATTCATTAGTTTCAGCAAACAACAATCTTGATCCAAAACCACACATCTGGGTTTTCTCGTATTTCAGATGCAGTTTTCTTCCATAATCAATTTTGCGATCAAGATTATGAACTCAACAAGTTTCTAGCTTCTTTGGGTCCATTTTTGCCTTCGAACTTTGCTCAAATTACTCCTATTTTCGTCAATGATTAATCATTTCTGTTTCTGTCAGTATTGTGTGCCAAAAAGGTTTCAGCCTATTCAGCATAACACCTAAACAATCATGAAAGCCAACATGAGAAAGCGAATATGCATACCCAGTTTGGTCCACCACCATTTGCAGTTTTCTTTTTCCTTCTCTCTCATCACATGGAAGACCAGCCTTCCTGGCAAGTAAGAAAAGGGTAAATAAGCCATAAACCCAAATGCCAAGTCCATGTTACTATCCACAATAAAACATATTGATTTCAGTAACTTGCTGATCTGGGGACCAACCAGAAAGAAGACAAAACACCTCTTTTAGAACAGTATAAACTATAAACAGAGGGTAAGGCTCAATTTTGTGGTAACTGGTAAGGCCATACCATCTTTCAAATTGTGAGGAAAAACAAGTCATTGCAGCTCAGTCAAAATGTGAATGATTCAGACAGTGCAAATGCATCTGGTTTTTAACTAGTACAAATAGACAAAGGATTACAGCAAGAGTCATGATAAGTGCACCTTGCTTTCGTCTTCAATCCACCACTGAACATCTTCCATCACTATGCGTCAACATAATTGATCCATTCTGTTAGTATATGAAACGATAACAGTGAAGCTAATAACACAACATAGTGACAACCATCACTGTCAGCACCAGTCTAACAATGTTTATTTCAAGATTGAAAACGAATGGTAAATAACGGCAGACAATCTATCCATCACTGGACAAAAACCACCTTATCTGATGTACCGCATATGTGTACCTTCCATTTCTTCAATTTTGTGCTGGACAGCACTTAAAAAAATTCACCAGAGGGTGCTAAAACATCAAACAAAAACAGTGAGACAGTGTCATTGAACACAAATGCCATTTTCTCGAGATTCATGCGTATCACAATTGTAAGGAACAACTATTTTTGCCTTTTGCAGCCTTCTGCTAAGCTTGTCCTTCCACTAACTTCTCGCAACCATTCAACAATTCAATGATGAGTTGAATCCAATGCTATTCAGCAGAATTGACATTTTATTTTGTAAAAATGTAGATGACTACAAAGTTTTCACCCCATTCAATGGAAATCAACATTGCGTATGCTGTTGGATCTACATGATGGTAAATGTGACACAACCGGTACAGACAGCTGCAGTTAATAGTGGGATTAGTTTGGCAGAAGCTATAGACAACTTGCAGAATGGCAACATTATTACATGGCAGATGCTGGACCCTCAACAGTTGGACGGTAAAATATTTCTTCTTCTAAATTGTGTAGCCATAGTTACTTTGAATCTGATGATACAATCACAAATGTATACCTCAAGCAAATTATAACTTGATTACACACTCCCCACTTAAATGCTTAATCTAAACAGAAATAACACAAGGAGTGTGAATAACAAGGACACTCAGCAATAGAGAGACCGTTATCTCAGTGAATCACCTAGTATTAAAAGAAAGGAATATACACACACACACTATACATCAGCATCCATACATGATAACCAAATGCCATAATAAAGTTGACTAGTTATATTCTCGTTTGACACATTGTAGAGCAAAAGTTACTGAAAAACATTTGGATCAGTTAAGAAGACTTTTGCACAAACTCAATGTTACATTCCCTTGTCGACAATCACAGAGATCAGATAAAAATACTCACTCAAGCAGATTTGTCCAATATCTAATCCTACAACCTCAGAATGTGAAATACGAAGAATCCAAGAACACTAAGACTTGCCTTCATGGAAGCATCAGATATATAGATTATCCCAGGAGAAAACAAAATGGATGCTGCCAATACCAGAACCAAAGCATATTTAGAATTCACCCCTTTACCATCACTATGATCAACCAAAGGTCAATAAACTCACAAATCATTAATCCTATGTGAGCTAAATGTGGCACAGATCCTCTTCTGGTCTTAGATAAAAGTAGTTAAATCAACTCAACAGTCATCCTGTTAGCCAGAGTATACACCACTGACTGTATATACACTTGAAACATCATAGATCATGACTTGATATATATGTCCTCGACGTATAATCACACTGACTAACCTCCTTGAAAATCAAAGCCACGAAAGAAATGGAAATTCAGGCAAAGGAGCCATGCATCTCCAACCAATCTAAGGATCGAGTTAAGAGATTCACCTACACAAACAGACAAAATAATGTGCATCATGCTTAGTCGCTACTTGCATAATTCTCTAAATTTGTTATCAGTATCACAATCACCAAAGATATGGTCTCAAATCAAAACCTAGACCTAGTAATAAAATCATTTAAAAACCCCTCCTTTAGTAATGAACACCCAGACAAGTAAAGTAGTAAACCAAATGGCAACAACACAAGCTTCATAGTCAAAACAATGCTCAATCATAACCAACAATAGTATTAATATGGTAAATGTCAATTCAATATAGATAACCAGCAAATCTGCTTTCCAGCATGACACATGATTCAAATACGCAAAATCACAGTCAGATTGTTTTACATTTCCCCATCAAATGAATATTCATACACAAAATCTATATTTGTGACAATGACAACAATAATCAAGTAAAAGAAGTGCACAAAACGAACTAAACTCCCCAGAAACTGAAGCAACACCAGTTTTTGTTACCTCCAGCTTCAGAATCTCAGATACTGAAACACAAAGAGAGCTTCAAGGACGCCTAGAATCACTCCGGCCAACACATCCGTCAAGAAGTGCCTCCCGAGAAGAACTCGAGAACCAGACGTCACAATGGCCCACACCGAGACGATCAATACCACAAATCTCGTAGCCTTGGCGTGATCGGAGCCGATCCAGCCATCCACAAGGTCACCGCCCAGGCTCGCCACGGCCTCTTCAATCGCCGCCGCGGAGAGGTACACGAAGGCGGCGATGAAGCAGACCCGAGTGGAGTGGCCGCTGGGGAAGGAGTAGTGGTCGAGCGCGACGGCGACGCTCATGTCCTTGTTGTAGACGGGGCGGGACCGGCGGAAGAGGAGCTTGACGAGGCCGACGACGGCCAGATCGAGGAGCAGGCCGAGGAGGAGCGGCACCAGAAAGGACCGCCGGAGCGCGGCGGAGGATCTGGCGAGGAAGAGGGAGAGAATCACCGGGAAGAAGAACCTGAAATCGGCGGAGACCTCGAGCACCAGGAGGACCAACCGAGGAAAGTAGCTCTCAGAGAACAAGTGGACCTTCCTGGAAATCGATGCGTCCACGGCGATCAGGCGGTGGCGGATCGGCGTCGCCGCCGATGATGACGTCATCGTTCGATTTGGAGGAGAAACGCGCAAAGCCGTTTACAACCGTTAAAGCTCACTCGCTCAGTGACGGAGTCCAGAAATTATCACTTGATAACGACGTCGTTTTAAAAGTATAACTGAAAATAACGGGCCTGGAATGTGTGAATCAACTTCATGTGGGCTAATCTCGTTTCTCATAAATGGCCCAATACTATTGATGGGCCGTAATTATCCGAATCTGACCACGAGTGACTTCGGTATCAACTTTTGCCAAAACAAGAGGAATATAAGCACAAGTGGTTGCGTAATTGATTAATCAATTTTTGGTTCTCTTTCTTGTCACAATGATTATAAGGTTAATGACGTTCTAAAAAAAATAGACGTGCCTGAAAATGCCATTAAAATTTGATTATGATTTGCTAAACCCATCAATCAAGGGCATGTGCTTGAACATCAACAATTTATAAACTTTTGTAAATGAATATAAATCATTGAAGTTGAAATTGGGCAGAATAAAAAAAACCTGGACAACAAATAGTTGTAGTTCAGATAACAAAATCAATTCCAAGTTGCAACAGAAAAATAATTTTATTTTTTCAAAAAAAAAAACTGGCTAATATATTGGCAACACATACAAAATGTAGATGAAGAAAAGAGAAGATACTTTGAGAGCAATGTTTGTGTGCAGGTGAAAAGTTCACATCTATGGAGGTTAAGCACAAAGAAAAAGTAAGGGCCCACCTTGCCTAGCTTAGCTCTTCAAGGAGAGTTTCATTTCATGCCCAAAATGTGTGCATCAATTACCAAAGCCAATTTGGCGATACACTTCCAAATGCTATCTATATATTATTATAATCACTTGGACTAATCTTTCTTTTCCTTGTAACTTAAGACTAACGGTTGGTACATTGCTAGTGATGGTTATGTTATGAATAGTAGGATGTTATGTTTAGGCTTTGTTTGTCTGTTATCTAAATCTAAAATAGTTTTCTTCTCAAATTAAGTTTTTATTTTTTTGTTTCATATGCTGGTAATATGGCAATGACACTATTGTAACCAGGCCGAAATAAATGTGTGGTTGTGTATCTTTTCACTTTTTAATATGATTTATCTTTTATATTTGTGGACATAGTCGACACATTGTCGGTCAAAATTCTCAATGATTTTATTTCAATTATTTTTTGTTTTTGTACTTTATTTTTTCGTTATAATATCATATGTCACGTCAGTCAATGTATGAATGGTACATATATTTGATGACATGACATCATGATTTGTGGTGTTGGATTTGATGAGTATGTTTTAAACAAGATCGGATATGCATGCATAAGAAACATGACCAAAAACAGTAACAAGAAGGGGTGTGACAGTGAATATTGAGTGAGTGTCATGACACATTTATAGAAGAAAAAAACCGAGGAAAAGTGAAGTCAAATGTGGGAATGGAGAGTGTGAAGCATTGATGGGGCCATTAAATGATGTAAGAAAAAGAGCATTTATTGGGCGTTGAAGTGAGAGTTGAGGTTGAGATGGTAGAATATGGCATTGATGGTTACGAAGCTCAATGTCTGGTCAAACATAAATAAGCTTATCGGTCTCCACACCCATCTATGGCCTCTCTCACAAACACAACACTACACACAATCTCATTCATGTACAATACATATATTAACATGTGCATGCAAAATTTGAATGAAAAAGAGAAACATAGGCGTGTGCAAGGCAAAGGCTGGCACCACCCCACAACCACAACCTTAGCTTCTACCAATACCAATGTCATGCACTTCTTTTCATTACTAATTAATAACCAAAACCCATACTAACTATATTATATGGTGCAGTTAATTTATCGAACTCAAATGTACTAAGAATGGTTAAAATTTGACTCGATTCAAATGTTGAGTTGAAGCGAGAATGCTCTAAAATATTTTAAAGTAATGTTTATAATGTTAAACTCTAATGCAGGTAGTAAAAGGTTAGTCCACCTAAAAACTTAATTTGATACGTGAAGATTTAGACTTATTAATAATATGGTATCAGAGGGATACCGACCCTCGAGTCGGTTCTAAGATTATTTTGTTTTGCCCACTCAAGATGATTTATGATTATGATGGGTGGGCAAGACAACCAATTTGCTTCAGCATATGTGTTTTATTGATTTTCTTCATTCTCATTCTGTGGCATCTTTCAAAGTGAGAAAGTTTTGTTCTTACGAGTCTATTTGGAAAGCATCATCGCAATTTTTCACTCATTTCTTTTATTTTTGAAGTTACTTGAAATTTCGTTTCTTATCTGGCTCTATTTCACTCTTCTATGTCATGCCATCTATTTTGACCAGAGGCTGTGGTCGGCGTGTACATCCTCATAATTTGGAAATCGGCACGTGTACATAACTGTTATCTGGAAGGTATCTCGTAATTCAAGACCGGCAAGTGAGGGGGAGTGTAGAGATTAACGGAGTCTTTTTGAAGACCCAAACTCGCAAGGAGAGAAAGAAGAGCACATATATTATTTAGATTCAAACTCAATTTGTTGTATACTGTATTGAGTTTGAGGAGAGATGTTAGAAAAATTATGTCAGACCTATCAGGGTTTAGGTTTGAATATTAGAGTTTTCTCTATTCTCTATAAAAAAAAGAGTCAACGATATGACTGTTTTGTAACCTTTCTGACTATTTTGTGACCGTCATGATCGTTAAGTCTAATATGTTCCCGACCAACTCTATTTGAGTTGGTTGGAAATAATATACCAATCCCGACCAACTCAAATAAAGTTGGTCGGCAAAGGGTACTTAATACCAACCAATGCAAATGGGTGTTTTACCGACCAAATTTTCTTTGGTTGGGATTGACCACCCTTTGTTGACCAACTCTATTTGAGTTGGTCGAGAAATAAATTAAATCCAGTAGTGGATTCACTATACATGTCAGGTTGAAGGATTCACAATTTGTAAGACTAAACATGGACGTAACAACGAGATGGACATTTATGCAACAAAGGTGCATGCAGGGGAGCATTGCATGAACAGAATTGGCAGTGGATGGATGATTTTCGGAGGGTTAGAATTTGGATATGATAGTGAAAGAAAATAGAATAGTTTTGCCTCACCCACTCGTTAGTTAGCTAACCTAATGACTGGGTAGAATCGCAAAAACTTAACGAGGATCAAACTGTTTTGATGCCATGATAGAATTAGTGTAGATAATAATATTATTAATATTGGTATTGTTGTTTTGTTTTTTGTGAAATACAATAGGGGGAACTCATTATATAAGTTACGAATCAAACTAAATAAAAAAAAACTAAAAATTATAACTATTAGGCGATAAGACTAAATTTCAATTGGAAATAGAATAAGCTAGAATAAAAATAAACTAATATTCTAGCACGGATGGATACAAACTCATCCTCGTAAATAAACTAATGAATTGATCTTACATTATTCAGGTGTAACTTTAACAACAGGGGTATGTATTAGGCCCGCATGTGAGTTCAAAATCTTACATTGGAATAGTACTCGGTGCGAAGAATTTATATACATATAATACTCTAAACATGATAGACTAGTCTTTTAAGTTTACTGTAGGCTCTAATGTGTATGTGGATTTACTTAAATTCTCTTATTAGGTACGTCTCAGATCTTCTCAATAGTAGTATCAGTATTTTAGTTCAGTTAACAAATGAATTATAATATTATATTCGAATTTGATTAGCTCAAAATCTAATCCCTTAATCCAACATATATAAACATATTATCGTCACTAAGTTTTAATAAGTCTTAGATCTACATAATTTAAAATCTCAAATTAGTAAGTGTTGACTGCAATTTATTTACAAAATGATAATATAATTCAAATCCTTATCTCCCACTTAAACTACCTTGGCTTGAACTATGCCTCCAATGCTAAAACTCTGTGAATAAGAGGAAACAAAATAATATATTTTCAAACCCAACTTTGGAAAACATGTTTTTGAATTAATGGGTTTGTGGGCTGATTTAATTAGCATCGATAGAAGGAATATAAAATAAAGAAGAACCTTACATTATTGATGAGATTCGCAAATACCAATGCTATTGTCTCCTCTAGGCTCCTCCTACACTAATTACGGGTTAGTTATTGTCCTAATAATAATATTAAGATGATGACAAAACCAAAGTAAACTAGAAAATCTGTCTGTTTAATTACGATAATTCACATTTCAATGCTTATTTTTTTTATCATATACCTCAACCTGCAGCAGAGTGAGTGATCTCAATTCTCTTCCGATTCTTCTATTCTATTCCCTCTCCACACTTCAAACTCCTATAAAAGATTCCATCTTTTGAGTTATTTTTATTTATTCTACTTACCAAAACCAGACATCTAATTACACTTATGCCCTTTTCAGACCAATTGGAGGGCCCTATAGATAATTTCTGTGGTGATCATGTGTGGGAACAAGTGCTAGCAAACAAACAAACAAACAGATCATTTTAACTTTTTTCTTTTCACCTTCATTCAAAATAAATGTTTGCTTTGGTTTCAATCAAGCTCTGTTCTGTGTTATATAAATGTCGACCAACGATTTATTACAAAACCAGCACACCCTAACCCACCATAATAACATTACATGCATCATCAAACCACACCATTAGGTGTGTGTTTATATATAATAACCAAAATTGGGTCAATAATGCTTCTGTTTCAAACATTTACCAAAAAAGTCGCTCTTTATGAGAAAACCCACTGAACAAACACCATAAATGCATTCTCTTTTTTATCTTACAAAATCAAATATTAAAATTAATATTAGTAATCAAGTGCTATTTAATACAATAAAAACTCTTATCAAATAAGAAGCTAAATTGGAGGGAGAAATAAAATAATAAATACTCTTTAAACAAAGAGCAAAAGGATTCGGTAATAAATAGTAAATACCCTTTTCGTGATTAAATTTTAGAAAAAAACGGTCCGAGTATATAGATGCTAATAAAATAAAGTAATTGATGTTCAAAACCATCCAAATCAAACGGCCAAGAAAGCCCATCAGTCAGGAGAGTCCCACGTGTAACTCACATAATGGTTCTAACCATATTCCCCTACACCTCGCTCCACTGAATCTTCGTCTCCCGCCGAATCACATTTCTTTATTTTTCGGTTTTTTGGTCTCATTAACTAAATCCCAATTCGATCCTACGTTTCGATGTTTCAGTGTTTTTGGAAGGGTATAGTATTAATTATGGCGACGCTCCAAACGAAATTCATTTAAAATGGCGCCATGTCTCTTCCATTCCATTCCTTTACCTTCTTCTCCACCACAGCCCAACACTGACACACATGAGATGAGAGAGACAAATCTCTAGAGAGAGAGAACCAGGAACTGGGTTTTATTGTTTAGAGAGAGAGAGAGAGAGGAACGAAACCATCGTCAATGGCGGGTCGATGGGTCAAGTCACTGCAATGCAAATCCAGAGCATTCGACGACGTCCACA
>JAYMTP010002919.1:0-18294 GCA_036897365.1 Geranium brycei
CCGAAATGGATCGCGGGGGACCTCGAAATTGACCACGGCCCCGTGGTCGATGACCACGAAATGGGGCCGCAGGGGACCACGAAACTGACAACGGCCCCGTGGTTGATGACCACGTAATGGGGCCGCGGGGGACCCCGGTCTCGACCTCGGCCCCGTAGTCATTTACCACGGGGCTGGTCCACAATTTTCCGAAATTTGCTTAAAAAATCATGAAATCTGCACACTAACACTTAAAAGCACCCCGTAAGGTATAAAGAGACAAAAATAATGCATATCTATCACCAATGGGGAAAAAGATGCGAGGTAAAAAGTCCTACAAATCCGATAAAGATGCTCACGCATCACATAGACATATGGGTTTAACCATAGACCTATATTAACAAGCATTCGATATTATTATAATCTCGCATGATAAAATACAATGATCACTAAATCCATCTCGAACATGTTTAGAGTTATTGTCATCTCTCCAACTCGTCTCATTGTCATTCTCAAATTCGGGCATGTGTGAGCTGTCATGTTCGGGAGTGCACGTGTCAGCTAATGCGGTCTCTTCGGCTTCAATGGCTCGTGTCCTCACATCATTAAAATTTTCATGCCACGTCATCTGGACGATCCGGTCCCACACTGGCCTAATCACCACGTAAGCATCTACATATCATTAAACGGCTAGAGCCGTTTCCGAGCCCTGTTCGACTTAATTAATTAAATATCAAATCCTCTAATTTGTTAATTAATCCGAAAGGTCACATTCCAAGCTTTTACCGCCTCTTTTTTGTCGCCCTTCTCCCCTAAAAATAATTTTAAATTTAATTACATCCCATATCATATCTTTAAATCCAAAATTTTCAGATAGATTATGTTTTATTGTTCTGGCTTCAACATTAGATTTTTTGTAACCATCATATATTTTATAATAATGTGAATATAAGTCATATAAATATACTATGAATATAATTAAATAATTTTTTATTATCAAAAATGAATTAAGAATATGTATAAAATAACAAAAATATGTATATATTTTTGGGTGCCATGTATTTTGTTAATGATGAATACATGAGATACATGTATATTTTCAAATAAAAAAATGTCTTCAAAATTGAAAAATACTTTTAAAAATAAATAAAAACATCTGCTTATCTTCTAACTAAAATTTGTGTAATTTAATTTTGTAGCTGACAATTATTTTATAAAAAATATAATTCTTAATAAATTGTTTTAAGAAAGTGCCCAAAACTCTCTTACAAAAATATTATAATAAAAACATTTTTTCATGATTTTCTCAATAATCTAATATATTTTAGTTCCTGGGATTGAAGTTCAATAGTGCAATCCATGGAATCAAATCTTCAAATCTTATGTGATGCAAGAAATTAGGTCTTATGGTTCATATATATATTATCTATATTGACACTACCACAAAAATCATGCATATATATGTTGTAGATCTAATAATTTAATTAAGGTGCCACTATAAAAATATTCCCCACATACATTATAAGTGGAACACTCCACATGCATGCTAATTAATTAATTGTTTATTTAATGTATTATTAAATTGTCACGTACACACTACTTGTGGACATTCTGATCTCGTACTATGCATGTTTAAATATATATTAATATTTGTTTATTTCATGTTAAAGTCAAACATAAGATATAAATTTAGATTATTAGGTAAAATATGGGTGTTCACAAAATAAATAGATCCGAATTGACTCGTGAAAAATTGAATTGAATCGAAATATTTTAATTCGGTTAAAGTTAAAACCAAATAATAATCGGGTTGATTCCAGTTTGTAAAAATTGAATCGATAGAAAATTGAACTGAAATGGAAACCAAATTATTAAGACACGTGATGTATGATACGATTTATTTTCACTGATTGAGTTTAAAAATATTTGACCAGCAAAAAATTTAGTCGAAAAACCTAAAAGCGGAAAATATATTAAAAACGATTCACATAAAACTGTCAGAAGCCCAACCCACCTAAAAGCTTAAACTGATGAGTGGAGTCTCAAACTGTTTTCAAGCTGGTAAACATATTCACATCTTTTAGATGTGATACTCTAACACACTCTCTCACGTGCAAGTTGAGTTGAAAGGTGCAAACAGACAAGCGGGGGTGTAGGGATGTCCTCCGATCGGGTCTTAAGCCCGAAAGAGATGACGTATGTAGTTCACGTCCAAAACGGACCAACCGCTGATAACATGCTTGGTATTATGAACGAATGCATAGTATCCAATGATCAATTAGTTACACATACAAGATATATAAAAAAAATACACATTTAGGGTTAGGATTTTGTGCATAGTATCACGTTTTGAGAAGTTATATTCCAATGGACGGGATCGTGCGACGCCATGAAGTCACTAGTAAACTTTTCTTGGTGAAACAAGTGTGTTTCAAAACTGAAATTAAGCGTCGAGGGTTTGAAATTTTCTAGCATGAGGCTTTCGATTACTAGATCATATAGATGGAGGAAGATATAATTGGCAATTAATCAAATCATTGGACAATTATTTGATTAATTAGTTTATTTATTTTGTTTTTGAGAAACTCATCTATACTAAACACGGGCCTCCTAGACTGGACTCACCTATTGGGCTTTAAGAAACAAGGCCCAATCACCTCCACCGATAAAAAGGCGCGATTACATTAACGGACATTAGGTGCCACTGCCAACTGGATTAGCGGCAAATAATAAAATAATTAAAAAGCAAAAGAAAAAACAAAAGCGAAAAGCCAAAGTGAACCAGAGACGCTCTCTTCATCATCCAAAAAAAATGAATTCATTTTTCTACACATCACTGTGTACAGATCTCGATCCTGTTCTTCAGTGTTAGACCCTCGAATCTTGCTCCTCCCGTTCTGGGTTTCAGGTAATCTGCTCATTTTCAACTGCATTTACGCAATTTCGAATGTGATTTGACGATTTCGGGTGATCTGGTTGCTGCTCTTGTTTGGATCATGAAATCGAGGATTAGGGAAATGGGTTATGTTTTTTGCTGCATGAATCGGGGTTTCTGTGTTTTTTGATGGATTGATGGTGGTGTAGAGGCATTGTTGTGTTCCCATATTGCCAATTTCATCCGGTTGTGTTTGAATTGTGTGGTTTGTGAAATGGAGGAAAATGGGTGTGTTGATTCGTGGGAGGAGGTGAATTAGGATATGGGGTTCTCTTGAAAGCCGATTTAGATGGTTTCTGGATAGTGATTCATGAGTTTTTTTTCCTTCTGGATTAATGGTGACACCCATATTGTCAATTTCATCTGAGTTGTTGGGATTGTCTCTGGTGTGTTTGAATTGTGTAGTTTGTGAAATGTAGGAAAATGGGTGTGTTGAATTGTGAGGAGGAACTGAATTGCACGATATCTGAATGGTGATTCCTTAGTTTTTTTTCCTGGACGCATGACGCAGTGGCATAGACGCATTGTTGTGTTCCCATATTACCAATTTTATGTGGGTTGTTGGGAATTGTCTCTCGTGCAATTGAATTGTGTAGTTCGAGAAATTGTGTGTTAGAGTACCACATCCGAAATACGTGTATTCGTTCATTAGCTTAATAATATTAATAAGTTTGGGCCTTTACCTATCAACTTCAGCTTTTAGGTGAGTTGTTTTTTTATGATGGTGTCAGAGGTTGGTCATGATCAACCTAGTGCCAAGTCTAGGCTTTCACCTATCGACTTGATCTTTTAGGTGATTTTTTTATAATCTTTGAGGAAAATGGACGTGTTGAATTGTGGAAGTCAATTAGGATATGTGTTGTGGAAGGAAAAAACGATGATGGGTCAACGAGAGATGTTAGAAAAAGTATTAAAACTGATTTGAGGATTAGTTTCTCTTGAAAAATGATATGTGTGCTGTAGATGAAAATGCAATGACTGGTCAACGAGAGATGTTTGAAAAGTACTAAAACTGATTCGAGAATCAGTTTCTCTTGAAAACTGATTTGTGTAGATGATATATATGTTGTGGATGGAAATACATTGATGGGTCAATGTGAGATGTTTGAAAATATGTATTAAAGTATATTTTTGAGATCAATGAATCCGACCCAATTATAGAATCATTAACCGAAGGCAACATTTACCATAATAAGAATTGTTAGATTTTCTCCTTAGCTGATTCTATAGGCTTTGCAGGTTTGTCATAATTACTCAACCATGTCTAGGAGACCAGTAAATCCTTCCCGACGTCTTAACGATGGCAATAACATTCCATTTGCAGGCTCGGCTCATTCAAAATCACGCTCAAAACCTTTGCTATCCCTAGGGATCCTCATCATGGTAATCTCCGTTGCTATTTTTGTCACGTATCGCACAACACACTCATAGTTTTCGTTAGTATTTTTCACGACTATTTTTTGCCGGTTGATGCCTATATGCATATTGGGTTGAAGAAGAAGAGTATTAAATTTGATCTATTAGTGTGAAATTCATGATGATTACTTTTAACCTCAAAATTTCATAAGGTTCAAAAATAATATATTACTTATGAGCTACATATGGACATTGGGACTAACTTGGGGTGTTTCAGGATTATGTTGAAATAGAAATCAAAGTTGTGACCAAATTAGAATATGATGTCATGCCTAAATGAGTCTAAATCATAACAAATTACCATACATTGGGTGTGATCTCATATTTCAAATAAATATTAATATATATTTCGTTTATTTAAATATAATGATATTTAAAAAAAAGGGATGTAATCAAATGGCACCCCTCCCTCCTCCTCTGTCTATCCGAATATATATTGTTTAAGGTGGAGAATACTGATTCCTGTCGTTATTTTCTGAAAATTTCAGGGTGCAATCCTTATTACTGGCTATATTTATAGGAGATCAGGTGTGTATTCTATGGTTGTATTGAATTCCTGTTTATAGTATGCGTTCATGACCACATTGTTTACCCTCGATCTCAAAACTACTAGCTCATTGTCGAAGCACATGCGTTGAGCCGTTGATCAATATGTTCATCTAAATTTACCTTTTTGTACTCATGACATTTCTTGACCTTTTTTGTTTTTGTAGTTGGTGGCATCAATAAGTTCGCTACCAGTAATAACAAAATTGAAGGTAAATTATTTTTTATTCCCTTATGTTTGTTGCTTCGTGCATATTCTATATATCGAATACCATTATCAAGTGTGATGCATTATGTGTCAAAGATCTGTTTTATCTAGATTTGTATGGGTTCGAGCGAATTTTCTTTTATCTCTTACTGTTACACTTACACTTATACATATACTTATATGGTTTCATTGGTTTTGCCATCTGATCACTCATTTCTGTGTGCACATGTAAAGTTTCTCAAATATATTCGCCTACTTTAAGCGAGTTGTTGCTAATGCCGCGTAATTATGGAGGAAGCATTGTGAAAGTCTATAAATTGCATTTCCCATCTCTCCATGCACGTTCATATGCTAAACTCGGAACTTATAGTAGCATCAATCACTGGCTTATATTTGTTTTGATTATCTACGAGACAATTGGTTGTTAATTTCAAGAAGGATCTCGTGTGTATGCAGGAAGTGTTTCATGCACTTTAGAAGTTAAGAGAATGTTACCTTTCCTAAACAAGGCGTACGGTGACAGCATACACAACGTGCTGCACGTGGGACCCGACACTTGCTCCGTGGTATCCAAACTGTTGAAAGTACGGGACACTGAGGTGTGGGGCGTGGAGCCATACGACCTAGACGACGCCAAGGCCAAGTGCAAGAGCCTCGTGCGTAAAGGCCTTGTGCGCGTGGCCGACATCAGGTTCCCTTTGCCATATCGGGCAAACTCATTTTCTCTGGTCATAGTTTCCGATTCCTTGGATTACTTGTCTCTGAAGTACCTGAACAGAACCGTTCCCGAACTGGCTAGGGTTGCTGCTGATGGGCTTATCATATTTGCTGGTAACTATTTTTTCTTCTTCAGAAACAATTACAAGATACCAAATTTCATTTGCTATATGTATATACTGATTACTGAGGTTATTGCTGATTTTCCATTTTTGTAGGTCATCCAGGTCAACATAGAGCCAAGCTTACAGAGGTATCCAAGTTTGGTCGTCCGGTAAGTGGCCTATATTTTCAATGTTCTAAAAATCTCCGACTAGTTCCCAAATGAATCTCCTATTAATCCGTGATTAGTTAAATTAATTCCCGGTCAGTCTCCCAAGGCCCTATACGCTCGACTAGCGCCTAGCTTAGAACACCGATAATTTGTATAGGGAAATTGCAAAAACTGGTTATGTAGTGTCCGCGTTTATTGCACAAACTTATCATTTTCAATTTATGCATTTTGTCAAACTCCGTCAAAACACGGGAAATGGGTCACATGCAGGTCACTTGACCTCTATTGTCATATTCTCAAGATGGCGTAATAGCCCATGAAATACAATATAATTTCGTGACGATGAAAATTAATTTTGACTAGTTAAAAATGTTTTAAATTTTTATTTGAATGGCATTTCTGTTTTCTACCGCATTTTTAACTGTGTCATTACCCGCACAAGACATGCTCGCGGATTTTTTTTGTTATGAACATCGTACACGGTGGATACTACATCGTCTTCCTGTTTAGTTAGCGCGTGTTTTGGATGTGTAATTTGATGACAAATCTTTGTAATAACACGGTTGCAATGCTATTTATGTGAAGGCCAAGTTACGGAGCTCATCGTGGTGGATAAAGTACTTCATTCAGAGTAGCTTGGAGGAGAATGAAGAAGCTTCAGAGAAGTTCGAGCAGGTTGTAATCAGAAGGGCCTACAAGCCCGCCTGCCAAGTTTTCCACATAAAGCCGATAAACTGAGAGCCTCAGACTCGGTTCCAGTATCGATATTCATCTCTGTCGCTCCTCGAGCGAAAAGTTTGCCAAAAACTGCCTCTGAGAACACAGTAAGGTCGTTTTCGCGTGAAGATTTGTCGCCATTTTGAGAGTATGCGATGCTTGGAGTTCAGTTCCACCATTTTGTAACCTTCTACGGCTAGTTTTGGTTTCATTTCGATTTATTACGGTTTTGCCATTGGTGTTGCTTGTAGCTGAAGGTATAGTTGTGGTAGTTCTTTTTGGAGAGAGACGTTTTGTTTTGATTTTTGATGATTCTTTAGTGAGAAACTTTGACAGTTGATTGAATTTGTGTTTTAAAGCGCAATAAAATTAATACGGGGTCATTTTGTGCTAACCTCTCACGTATTAAATTAAAATAGCGTCGTTTTCAGCTAACCTGACAAACAAAGCTCTTTACCAGTAAAATCAAAACTGTGTCGTTTTATATTAACCTGACAAAAGAATAACCCTCCCTCGCGCCCAATCAGTGTTGTAGAAATCGCTAGGCGCTAGTCAGACGGATAGGGCCTCCAAGGGCTTAGGCTGGAGCCTAGGTGAGGACTAGGTGAAATTCTATTTTTTCAATTTTTTAAATTTATATTAAATAAATTATATACTTATTTAATAAAAATATATATTTTGCAATATAAAAGTAATAAAATATATTTAAAATATAAAAATATTTCAAAGTCATATTTTAATGTCCAATATCAAAATCATGCTTTAAAGTTTTTACAACAAAACTCATCTTTCAATCATCAAAACTTAAAATTATGCATGAACTTGAGGTATTTCTTAAATTTTTAGTATTTTTTCTTTTAAAAATATAAAACAAAATTATTTTGTTTTGAACCGATCCTAAACCAGCATTGAACCAGACCAGTGCTTGAAAACGACTCAATAAGCTTAAATTGAATCGGTGAACACGATTTTAACGCCTAGTCTGGGACTAGGTGGCCACCTGGGCAGACTTTTACAACACTGCGCCCAATAAAGTTAAAACAGCGTCGTTTGGGCTAACCTGTCAAAGAACGATACTTTCTCAGTAAGATCAAAACTGTGTCGTTTTATATTATTAACCAGGCAAAAGAACAACTCTCCCGTCTAATAAACATGAAACGACGACGTTTAGGCTAGCCTGAGAAAAACAGCTCTTTCCCGGTAAAAACTAAAACGGTGTTGTTTTCTGCAGAACAGCTCTCTCTCCCGCCCAATAAAATTAAAACAGCGTCGTTTTGGCTCTTTCCCGGTAAAATCAAAACTGTGTCGTTTTGAGCTAACCCGACAAAGAGCAGCTCTCTCTCACTCACTCTTCAAATCTTCTTCTTCTTCTTCCACAGAGCTCTCTCTCTGAGTCTCGCCGGAGCTTCGAGTTCTCGCTTCAGAGACGAATCGGAGATCCGAATCTCCGGTACCGGCGAGATCGTGCGGCTATGCCGATGGACGATAGATCTATTACGTATCGGACGGTCGAGATCTCAACAAATGACGGTGAGCTCTGGGATTCGGTGAAGTTTCTTGAGAAGCTAAGGGACATTAGCGTCGGTACCTTCTTTTTTCTTTTTATGACTCATTGGAGTGTCCGATTGTTTGTTTGGTCACTGAGAAATTGCAGGAAAATCTGGAAGTTTTGGATCTGACTTCTGAGTGTGTTTTAGAGTGAGCTCTGCTGAAATTAGCTTATTTAATGCATCAGAAATCGCTGTCGATTTTTTCTGAAATTTGATCTGGATTACACATCTCCGTAACATTTTTTTCCTGTAAGATCGGCTTTTCATAGTCTTCTTCATTATCATTTTTTTTTTGTATTTTACTGTAATTTTAATTTCTGTTTGGTCGCTGAGAAATTGCAGGAAAATGCGGAAGGTTTTGGATCTGAGTGTGTTTTAGAGTGAGCTCTGCTGAAATTAGCTTCACGCATGAGAAATCCCTATCAATTTTTCCGAAATTTGATCTGGATTACACTTCTCCGTAGCATTTTTTTTCCTGTAAGATCCGCTTTTCATAGTCTTCTTCATTATCATTTTTTCGTATTTTGCTGTATTTTTAATTTTCTGTTTGGTTGCTGAGAATCTGGAGGAAAAGGAAATGAAACAGATAAGTTTGAGCTAGCTTGTCAACTAGGCAAGTACATGAACTTGGATTTGGTATAGTTGAGCTGTTGGTTTTGTTTATTTAGGTTCTTAACAGTACCAAATTGGAGACACCAGATTCATAATAACCTCATTATTATGCATTTGTTATATGTTGGATATGCCTTGAATCGAATCATGATCCAGTATAGTAGTATCGCTGAGTGGTCAATGAGTAGAGGTCCAGGGGCAAAGTGTCCGGTCTAGGGTTTGGGGGCATGAAGAGGTTCCTGGCTCGACAATATGCTATGCTTGTCAAAAGATCTATCACAACAAATTGTTCGTAAGCCGAACTCACATAAGGCTATGTTTGTCGAATGACTCGTCGCGATAAACACAGACAAATCTCGAGTTACAATCTGGGCAGAGACTTGGGTTTCCTATCAGATCTGATTAGGAAATGTAACCTAGCCGAATAACTCGGTGTATACCGTTTCTCACTAATAAAGAATTTCTCTTCTCTGCCGGAGGACGTAGTCAACACATTGTGAGTGAATCACATAAAAAAAATTGTGTTCTTTTCCACAGTTGATCTTTCTCGTTTTAACACTATATTTTCTAAGGGAGAAAATGGGAAATCAGGGATAATCAACTTATTGAGCTTGATTACTATACACTAAAATCTATAGTCTCTAATATTATGTTTTGGGAACTTGAATAGCATCTAAATCATGAAGATACTAACAATTGTTCAGTTAATTGGTGAGAAGGTTAAATCTCATTGAACAATGTTTCAGGGTGGAGTTTGATTAGAAAAAGGATATTTATACTAATAATAATTTGGATATGGCATGTATACATATATGAAAATGGATACATACATTATTTTATACATAGTAATGAAATTGTACATTTCATAGTGTGATACTGTAACTAAGCCCAGCTAGCTGTTGAGTTACAGAACAGTGCTGACTATAGGCAAGGAGTGGAGGTGGAGGATGAGATCTCAGTAAGGTTTCTGGCCAACAATGTTGCCGGGAGGCCAATAGTTGCAGATGATGAAGGTGCCGCCGTTATCACACTTGGTCTTGGCACATCCGATCTGGGTGGTGTCTTTCCAGACAACCTGAGTGTAGTGGCCGCACATCTTCCCGCTCGTGCACTCGCCAGTCTCATAGGTGTAGTCGGGTTTTTCCGCGTACCACATCTCCACTGCGGTCGTGACCGTCATGTCCCCGGTGCACGCGGCGAGGTTCTCCCCGTAGCACAGGGTCGGGTTCTCGATGTTGGAGTGCTCCAGCTTGCAGTCACACACCCTCTTCTTCGCGTAGTCCTCGGCGTAGCACGCCAGCGTCTTGTTCCAGCACACCGGAGGGAGGTTCTTGCCTTCCGTCTCCCGAGCTTTGTTGGTGGCGCATATTGCTTCTTCGACGATCGCGTCCGCTTGAGCGTCAGCCACGAGCGGCGCCGTCAGGCTCAACAGGTAAATGCCTATCATCACAAGCTTCATTTTATCGTACATGTTATTATCCATTGACTGTTTTTATTGTTGATGAGATATGATGCTAATTAACTCTGTATTTATAGTAGGACAGTAATTTCTCTCTTGAAAATAAGGGCTTTAATCAGGGATTTTGAGGATTCCGTAAATTCAGATGATCCATCCATACATTAGTGTTTGACTAATATGAACACTAAATTTAGGCTTATGAAATACTCATTTCCATTAAAATAGTAATGTTAGTTACAACATATAATTCATGGCCAGATTTTTCCTGAATGGTTCCTCATTACTTTTGATTTATACATTTCTTGTAGAAATATAAAACGCCAGTCCTAATGTGAGATTTCAATTTTGAGTTCTTTGTGGCTTCTTGGTGTTTCTTGATAGGGGGTGAGCCCCTTGAAGTTTGAGTTCGGATTGGACATCGACTTAAGGCACATTAGTAGAACTTTCTTGCTAAGATTATTAGAGACACCAAAACTTATTAGGTCAAGTGTTTGGATCCTTATAGTCTGATGTCAAGAATGAAGTCAGGGCTGAGTTGAAGATGACTTTTCAACAGTGACTAAATGATTCAGACTAGAATTTGAAGCAATAAATTTCTAAGACTATATCTCACCTTTCCAGTTCAGTGTTGAAGTGAGTCTGAAAAAGATTTGGTATTTATATATGGGAAAATGGCAAAAATATGGCATTGTGTTATTTGTTAATGACAAAGAAGTGTGGTGCTGTGAGACAATCCCCCACCCATACATTAGCAGGACCAACTGCTTTTATTTATGCCCTAAACCACTGGGCTAACTCATGGTGGTTGAAGAAATTGCACTTAAATTTAAGCATTATTATTTTTAAATAAATTTAAATACAAAATTAATCTTACAAATTTTAGTTTAGAAGATAAAAATCAGAATTTTTTAAATTTTTTTTATTAAATGTTAATTCTCAATTTTAGAGACAATTTGGTCGTTATACAAGAGTTCATATACCTTTTTGTTATTAACAAATAACACTATCACCTTGCAAAAGTGTCATAGTATAGAACACATTTTTGCCATTTTCTCTTATATATATGGTTGCTCTGTATTTTGCATGAGGAACCCTAGAATAGGAAGCTTTCATTCATAATATAGACTAGTTGCATTGCGTGTATCAGTACATTACTGTCATGAACAGAAGTTCTCTCTTGTGAAATGCAGCCAGGTTATGCAATCTTATATATGGGGATTGAATCTTGAATCATGATATAATACAATCATAAGTTATGTTTTATACATATATCACTTCTTAACTTGTCTGAGCTTTTACTTCTACTTTATGTGTTGAGGGGAACATGCGACCAGGCGCTACGATATTCTGAAGGAGGTGGTCGGAACCAAGGCGGTTCTTGTCAACAGCTGCAACGTTGGTTGCCAAAACAGGCGAGACCATCAAGGACGGTAACAACTTGTTCATAGCACATTTGATCAATATTCAGGTTAGAAATTTATCAGCAAGTAATAACTTTGATCGATATATTATTATACATTCTGTTCTGTTACCTCCTTGTCGCATATCTTTGTGTGTATGTGACTGAATTGCAATCTAAGCATCTAATCCCTTATACTAGTTCATTTAATGCTCATCGTGGTGTAAGTATTTTCCTTTCCTTGGAATTCATAAAATTGGCCTTCAATACCCTGAGAACAACTTTAGTTTATAGCGGCATTATGCTAAAGGCTATCTTGTTTAGGCAGATGAACTGATGCTTGTTAGTTGTTATCAGGGGTGTCATGGTTCGGTTTTGTACCGAACCAGTCCAAAACCAAATTGAACCGATCATTTCGGTTCTTTAAAAAATCAGAGCCAAAACTAGAGCAGTTAAAATTCTGTTCGGTTTTAAACCGATTGGTTTTCAGTTTGATTGGGTTAATTTTATTCTAATAGATTTGTATGAGTTTTGCATCCTTTTTTTGTGCCCATTTTGACCTAAAATTTAACTTGTTTTTTGGCTCAAAAACGTAAGTCCCAATTATTGAAGATTCATGGCCTACAATGACTCAAATGAAAACCGTCTGATTCTCGATTCAGATCTGTTTTTGGATAAAACCGTCCGGTTCTTGATTCGGATCTGTTTTTGGCGGTTCCACCTATGTGAACCGGAACCGAATCGGTTCAAATTCAGTTTTGTCTCTAATCAAACTAAAACAAATCGGTTTTATTGAGTTCAAACTGGTTCAATTTGTTCTGTTCGGGTTTTTTAACAACCCTATGTGTCAATCAGGGTAAATTAGGGTTTAGTATTATGTTAGGCCCATTAGGGCTAGTATTATGCTAAGACCCATTAGGGTTTAGGTTTGAGTATTATGGTTTCCTAGTTTGCTCCTATTGTTCCCTATAATATAAAGGAACCTTCTCTGGTAATAGGACCAAACTAGGAAACCCTAATACTCAAACCTAAACCCTAATGGACCTTACCATAATACTAGCCCTAATGGGCCTAACATAATAGGACCAACTGCCCTAATTGTCAGGCCCTAACATAATGGGCCCTAGCCCTAATTGTCTCCTATTACCCTGATTGACACTATTAAATACACACTGAGTTGTTTTTCTTGTTTACTGACATGCACTTTAAAAATATAAGGTTGAAATATACAAACTTATGAAGAAAAAAATACAGTCTGATCTACTGATATACATGTTGGATTCATTAATTTAATTACTGATAGATAGGATTGCTAAGGAAAAATCAGAACCGGCCTAAGAAAAAACCGAACCAGACAGAATCAAATCAATCTGGGTTCACACATAACAAGACAAAATCAAATCAATTGTGTTGTTGAGTATTTTTTCCTCTCATTTGTTGCTATATGAGGATTATGGGTATGTTAGCTAGGCGTGTTTGCCCATAAAGTGGAAGAAACTATATATGGATTTTATTTTTTAAGAAATGTGGACCGTATCCTGCATTTACAATAAGCTAGGTGTGTTTGTTTGCCCAGAAAGAGGAAGAAACTATATATGAGTTTTACTTTCTAGGGAATGTTGTTGGAACCTATATCAAGAGATGGTCTGCACAAACTCAACGTTAGTCTTACGAACTTGATAACAGGATTCAACTGCTAACTACCATGGATTCGGTCATTGCATTTTGTTCGTAGAGAACTGGCACACCTGCGGGACCTTTTGTGCACGAGCTAGTAGCACCTGGACAGATAATCGGAAACTGAAGTGAGACAGCCCAGAAAGTGGAAGAAACTACATATGGATTTTACTTTTTAGGAAACTATCTGAGTACTCCCCTGTATGTATAATGAATGAAATTAAAAGTTGAGTGAGAAAAGGGGAAATAAAATCTAAAATAATGATTAGAGAAATGAATAAAATAGGTGAGAGTGTAGCCATTAATGAGTTTTTTTGAAAGAAGACATTAAGGGAGTAATTAATGAAAATTTCTAAAAGATAATGAAAAAAGAGATGAAGGAAGAACTGAAGAGACATAGTCATAAGTTATGGAACTGGAATAGACACACATGGGCCATCTTTTGGGACCCATGAAGGCTGATAAAAAATTGTCTTCATTATGTCTTTTCAAAAAAATCTCCTGTGGATTATAAATAGCTTTCCCAAAAGAAAGAGTTTTTGTCTGTTTCCTTTGGCCTTGCAGCTCTCTCTCACGCTCCCAAGAGTCTTGGCTTCATTTTATCCGTGTTCACTTCTTTTTCCAGGTATTCACTCTCTTCTTCATCAGTAATTCCTAATTTACTTTCCAATTTCTGCATTTCTTCTTGTCTTTGAATGCTTGATCTTGTTATGTGTGAACCCACTTGACCTTTCATCAGTTTCTCAGTTCCATTTAAGAACATTGCATGCGTAAACCTCATTGCTTTGGGTGTTGGGTTAATAGCTGATTTTTAGTTTGATGTTTTTAATTGTGCTTAGTATTGCATGTTTTCCCCATTTGTTGCTATATGAGGATTATGGGTTTGCTAAGTTTTAGTTTGGGGGAATCAATGTGTACCATAACTTGCATCTACAATAAGCTAGGTGTGTTTGTTTGCCCAGAAAGCGGAAGAAACTATATATGGATTTTACTTTTTTTCCCAGAGACATTGGTTTTGGTTGTGACACTCAAAAGACAAAATCTTTGGTATAAGTTTTAGTGGGTGTGTGATGGTGATTTTGCTTCAGTGTGTGATCTTGTTTGGGTTTTGTTCATGGATTTGTTTGGGGCAATGTGGACCATATCTACCATCTACAATAAGCTAGGTTTGTTTGTTTGCCCAGAAAGTTGAAGAAACTGTATATGAATTTTACTCTCTAGGAAATGTTGTTGGAACTGATAACAAGAGATTGTCTGTACAAACTCGATGCTATTCTTACGAACTTGATAACAGGATTCAACTGCTAACTGCCATGGATAAAGTCATTGCATTTTGTGCGGAGAGAGGGAAAAGTAACGCACCCGCAGCGCCTTTTGTGCACGAGCGAGGGAATTTTGAAGCGGTTAGGGAAGTATTTGTGACAACTAAGAGCACCTGGACGGATAATCGGAAAACTGAAGTGAGACGGCCCATGACCTACCTGGGGCGGGTCCAGTCTCAATTAGTGGGTGGTCCGACTGACTTGGATGGTGTGAACAAGAAATACCTTTCCAGCGAGGGATTGATGCTTGCGGACAGCTTGAGAAAGGAGCTCAGGAAGCGTGGCGGTTTGGCCGCTGGCGCTGCTATATACGAGGCATGTTGGTGGAGGTGTATGGACAACCACGTAGCAATATCGGTGTGGCCACTGATATATCTGAGTTGTGGTCATGGAACGACAACCAGGTAGCTCTGCTCGTCAACATGCTGTGATATGCTATGTTTAAAAGAATAGACGAGGCGACATACCTGACATAGAGGAAGGGCCGTACAGGTTCTGTACGAGCACGATCTGGGATGAGGGATATCCGGAAGGAGGCAAGATGATGTGGCCGGGAGGAGACGATGCTGGATCCTACCCAACACTTGAGATGTTGAGTGACTTGGTGCCCAGGGCTGACCTGCCAACAATTAACCTGAGTGGCTTGGATGACGACCGAGCCCGGTTCGTTTTGATGATGTGTGGCAAGTGGAATAGGCAGTCCAGGTACAGGCTGGACTTCGAGCTTCCCCAACTAGCGCAGTCGATATTGTACAGATCGGACGGTCACAGAGAGATTAGGCTGACAGTAGGCGAAGAGTCCCCCCCTATGCTCACCTCGAAACAAGCCTACTGTGCACTAGAGGCATATGTAGCAAGGAACAGGCTGCTGGCACAGATGAGCGTGGCTAGAGGCCTCGTGTTCAGGACATACTGTCAATACCTGCCGGTCACAATCGACGGGGCAGCGTGGCTGCAGACAGAGTGGGTGATCACTCTTCCCATATTCAGGGCGGTCAGGGGAAGGTTTACGTTTTTAGCTGTGGGTGACTATCCGGTATCTAGGAGAGGTTTTGCGAGACCCTTTTCTTTGTTGGTAAGCTCGATGCACTGAACTATGCAGGGATTGCAACATGTCAAGCGCTCTACTATGGGATGGCGGTCAGGTCCTTCAGGTGGTCGACGGAAGACAGACCCGAAGACTTAGTGAACACCGAGTGTGCATTTGCACACCCGGACTACCTTACTTCAGCAGCTATAGCGGAGGTGATAAGCGCTCCAGTTGCCAAAACGGGGATGGATGGCATAGACATCAGACCCATTAATGTGTCTAAGATCGGCAGAAATGAATATTCCCGGATAGCACTATGGCTGAAGAGCGGAGACGGTGATACGCGGGATTTGGGCCCGAGAACATGTGAAGTGAAAACAGCACAGAGCTCAGTGGAGCGGGAAAGGGTGCTCCAATATTTAGATGATATCAGAGGAGGTCTGAGCAACAATGAAGAGCTAGGCGAGCACATACTAAGATATGCCGATTTGCGAGATCTTCCGGATGATAAGCTGTCAGCAATAGCCTCGCGTATATTTAACGAGGTGGGGAAGATCAAGGAAGCGAGAAAGACTAGAAAACTTGGCCGATTTATTCGCGGCGGCTGTACTCGATGATCAGAGGATAGCCAAAGCCAATCCAGAAGGCAGTGCAGCTCTAGCAAAATGGACGAAAGAAGGAGAGTGGGAGCCAAAGAAGCCGGTGCTGAATGAAGAGGAGATTGCGAGCGGGGTAGGGTTAACAAGAGTGATACTCGAAAGCTGGCCAATCCCTGGCGTACCTACCTACGTGAGGCAAGCAACGGGGCAAAGAGATTTTCGGTTGTTGGACAAGCATTACGAGATGAGGATAAAAGACCTGAACAGAAACCAGCACGTCGTGAGAGGAGACATTGGCCAAATGTGGAAGTTTGCTTTGATGATGAAACTCATGGGCTGGGATGTAGAGATTGATATGTGTGGTTCAGAAGATAGTCGGAAAAACTTTGCGTGCACACCTGATGGTAATGTGCCTATACCACCCTGCCAGTCTCCGGCAGGGAGGGGGCGGAGTGTCACTGTGACAAGGCTCGAGAGAGGTAAGCATGGCGCGTGGATCGTAGACCCGAGAATGGCCGGGGAAGACGTTGTGATACAGATATATGTTATCTCTCTTGGAGAGATGATCTTCGCTGGGTTGCAAGCCACTGGAGACAAGCAGAGGGTGACTACAGTGTCGAACCCATGGGGCAATTGGGAAAATATATACACCTGGAGTTGACATTATTCACCTGGAGTGGACATGGGTTCGGTATTGATAAGAAGCAACAAACGCATAGTGAGAGGGCTCTATAAGGCCTTTGACGAAGCCAACCCAGAAGAAATGCTGGCAAAAGGTGTTGATATGAACCAGATTTAGGTTTCGTACTTCCAACACTCCCCTTCACGCACCTGGATCACACCAGGTACCGGTGATGCAACATAAATAGATCACACATGGTATCAGAGTTGGTTTAGGCCTGTTGTGACTATAGTGGTGAACCAGATTTAGGTGTTCCTAATTTACTTTCCAATTTCTGCCTTTTTTTCCTTCATGTCTATGAATTGTTAATCTTGTTATGTGTGAACCCACTTGACATTTAATCTAGTTCTTTGGGATTATGAGTTTGAAATTAACTGTTCTGAGAGATGGGTTTTGGTTTTGACACTCAAAAGTCAAATTCTTTGGCATGAATTTTAGTGGGTGTTTGATGCATGCTTGCTTCAGTGTGTACTCTGGTTTGGGTTTTGTTAATGACTTTGATTTTTAGTTTATTTATTTAATTTTTCCTTGTTGAGTTTTTTTCCCATTTGTTGCTATATGAGGAGTATAGGTTTGTTAAGTTTTAGTTTGAGGGAATGTGGACCATATCTTGCATCTACAATAAGCTAGGTGTGTTTGTTTCCCCAGAACGTGAAAGAAACTACATATGGATTCTACTTAGGAAATGTATGGTTTTGAAATAGCTGCATCAAATTCTGCAACATCTGTGAAGCTCTCTGAAGTTACATTATTAAAAAATGAAGCGGTTTTTGAACATTTAGTGTCCAAACTAAATAATGATGGAATAATTTGACACAATCGTGCCTTCTATACAACATGTTAGTTCAAACGATGCTTTTGAATCCGGGTTTTTTAACCTTGAATAGTTTTTCGGGATGGTGAACTCGGGGAGGTTGTTTCATGTTTGTGTTTGTTACTGTTAGTTTTGGTGTAGTATCAATCTTTGTGTTTCTTAGCTGATATTTTTGAATACGTTTTGTTTTGTGAGTCGGATTTAGATTGTTTTTTCGTATTTGGTTGCTGGCTTTTGTTTGTTGCGTACAGTGGCGGATCCAGAAAATTTGGCAAGGAAGGCAAAATTTTAATTAATTAATTTATAATTTAATTAATTTATTAATAAAATAATTACTAAATGCATATAAGAAAAATCA
>JAYMTP010002920.1:0-18291 GCA_036897365.1 Geranium brycei
CGAGACTTCGGGTTGGTGGATCTGATACGGCTCGGGCACGAAGTGGTGCGGGTCGAACCGCTAAAGGAGAAATGGGCAGTGGAGTGGCGGTGGAGAGGCGGTGAATCCGAGTTGGAGATATTTGAAGCGGTAATTATTTGCAGCGGTAAATACACGGAGCCAAACACAGCTCAGTTTCCCGGTATTTACTCCCTCAGCTCTTTTTTCCTGTGTTCAGTTAAATTAAAATTAATCCTGTTAAATTCATTTAATTATTTGACATAAGAAAAAGGTTTCTCTCTTACATTCATTTTCTTAGACTTTACTTAGTCCTATAAATTCTAAAAATTGTTTATTTAAATCTTGTCAAGTCTCTAAAACAACTCAAAAGATAAAAGATGTAGGGGGGAGGGCGTTTTAGGCCCGGAACCGAACCCAACTCGACCGAAAGTGAATCAGAATCGGAACAAGAGAACGGAAAACTATAAATAATAATTAATTTTAATTATTAAATTAAGAGAACTATTTGATTTCAGTTAGGTTCCGATTCTTAAAATAAAGAACCGGCAAGAACCGTAATCGATTCTAGATACAAATTTATATTTTATTTGTAAAATTTATAATTCGATTGTGTTGTAATAATTAAGTTTGTCGTTCTATTATCGTTAGAACTTTTACTAGTTTCGACCTTATCATGCTTATTTCAAGTTCAAAGTATCGTTTTTACGATTTCAAATTAATTTTTGTTACATAATTTCTTCTTCATGTTGATAGATAGGGGTGAGTACTTTAGACCCGAAAACAGAACTGAATCGGGACCAAACCATAATAAAAAACTATGATTTACGGTTTGGTTTTAATTCTTAAATTAAGAGAATCGTTTGATTCCGGTTCTTAGATCCGTTGGCTAACCGGAAAGAACCGGAATCGGTTCTACATAAAACTTTATTTTTATTCATAATTTATTTGTGAACTTCATAATTGTATTTTGTTGTAATAATTAAGTTTTATAGCTTGATTTTCGATAGAAATTTTAATAATTTCAAAATTAAAGTTTTTTGTCTTTAAATCAATATCAAAATTGTCTAATTTGAACCATAAATCAACTGATTGACAAAAATTAAGAATTAACCGGTCTTGACGGATAGAGCCGAGAAACCAAATTGGATAACCAAGCCAGAACCGAACTGCTCCCTTATATAATAGTTATGGATCCGGTTCGTTCCGATTCCAAAACTGTACCCACCCCTAAACAAATATAGATATTATGGGGCCATTACCAGGTTAGCTCTCACTCTTCTACCCTTTTGAGAAAGTCAATGACTATTTATGTCTATTACTTGACACTAAATAAAGTTTGACATGATACTTTATTGCTGTCTTTATTTATCCTGATTTTCCCTTAGAAATATTGATTTTTCTCTAACTCCTTTGTGTTCTACGAACAAATTGTAACTAGCTATAAATCAGATAAGTGTGTATCAGTGCTAGTTTTTGAGTTACTTGTGCATGCAAAAAGATTGACATTTTTCTTCTTCTGTAAACTTGTATTTAGGCAGGGATGTTTGGGCCGGGCTACAAATACACAGCCATAATTTTCGGATTCCAGATCCATTTAAAGACCAGGTTTGTTCTAAATTCAACATCACATCTTTCTTTAATTTATAGCAACTGATTGACATTCACATAACAGGTTGTGGTAATAATTGGGAGTGGACCGAGTGCATTTGACATCATTAGAGATGTCTCATCTGTTGCCAAACAAGTTCACCAAGCCACAAGAACCCACAGTGTCTTAGAATCTATGACCACTGCCGGTACTATCAAGCACACAATGGTAACTATATATTGCATTCAACGAGTGTCTATTTTGTAATCTACTTATTTACTGATTTAGTTTAATCACACTATGTGTCAACAGATAAAATGTGCTCACAAAGACGGTAAACTTGATTTTGAAGATGGATCCTCCATCTTTGCGGACGCCATCATCCACTGTACAGGGTGTGCAAGATTTTCAATTAGTATTAAAGATCAACGACTCTCTTATGTCAAATTACTAACTGGTCTGGTCAACCACTTGAACTTGTGGGTGTACTCCTTGTGCAGATTCAAATACCATATCCCATTTCTAAGAACAAATGGTATAGTTAAGGTTGAAGGTGACCGAGTTGGGCCTCTTTACCAACATGTTTTCCCTCCAAAGTTGGCTCCTCGCCTTTCTTTCGTCGGATTACCCCACTTTGTAAGTATGTTTGTTTTGTATCATCTTACTATATATCATTGTATAAGTTCTGAATCATTGTTGGTTGATTCAGACAACAAATGCAGTAATGATGGAGTTACAGTCGAAATGGGTGGCAAACGTTTTATCAGGAAAATTTGCACTTCCTAGTGAAGAAGAGATGAGCAACTCTGTGGTTGATTTCTATAAGCAAATGGAGGAGGCTGGACTACCCAAGAGCTCTACTCATATGCTTTCACCACATGTATGTATTAGAAAGCCAATTATAATTTTACACTCACTCTAGCAATATGTATATGTATATTATTAGTGTTAATGAATTGATGGGTGCAGTGTGAGTACGAGAAATGGATTGTGTGCGAATTGGGAATGCGACCATTAGAGAAGTGGAGAGTGACTCTGTTTCCAACTCTCTTGACTCAGATTCTTGGAGTGCATGGAGCACAATATCTTGATAAATGGGACGTTCACAAATGGATTCAGGAAACTGAAAGCTCCTAATCCTAATTAGTTAGGGAGTTTCTATAGCTAAAGACAGTTCGAAAGATACTCTGTTATGAAATTATGGAAACACTTGATTTTGATTACTTTATGCTTTTCTTTCAGAAAATGAAAATGCAGTGAAGGAGGATATAATACTTTACCTTCAGATTTTCAATTTGAAGCTCTTATAACTGAGCTATCCCCACTTGCTTTTTCTGTATAGTCAACTAAAAGTAATGATCCAATTATTTAGACCATTATGATCGATTTATTTTTTTCGGTCTGAATAATTCAATTTACAATTAAATTATTTGGGTACATTTTTCTATTTTAAATTATTTTGAATGGTTTATTAACTCTTTTAAAATATATTTAAGTGTACCAATTTAAATTGGTAAATTTTAGTTTTGTTACATCGTCAATTAATTTAAACGAAAAATATCGATTTTCTAGTCATGTAGTCCAATTTTATACAATTAACCAAACATATCCTTGATTAAAAAAAAATCAGACATATACTGTGTTAAAAATATGTATTTTCAAGGTCGGTGTCAGCTTTAGGGCTACTGACGTCGGCCATATTCTTCCTTCAACCTTTCCCAGCGTCATCTTCCTTCCACGCCATCAGAACCAACAATGCCGACTCGCTTCTATTCTGTGAGGAAGAACCCATGACATGTACACATGAAATCGTGAGGGAAGAAGCCGATTTAGGTATGTTGCAAGTGATTCGAAGGCGTCACTGATGCATGTTGGAGTGGAGGAGAGTACTAGCGGCGACGACTTAATTCTAGCTCGATGCTTAACTATTGGATGCATAGGACTTCGTAGCTTACATCCGAAATTACAAGGGAGGAAGCTAGAGGATGACAAATGGGATTCGGAGGCCTCATCGACGATAGAATTGGAGGCGGGCCAGGCGGCGACGCGGACGAGCTTCAATGATCAGTCCTCAAAAGTTATAGCATGTTACATCCATGATGATTTAAATATAAAATTTTATAATTTTGAATGGTAAACATTTTTTGGGAAAACTTTATTTGGCTATACCTAAAATAAGTTAGTTTGTACATAACTACACCAAAATATATTTTTGGCTTGGTGGGTACCTAACTTTAGCAAAATTGTCACTAATACTCATTCCGTCAAATTCCGTTAGTTTTCTATTTTATATAATTTTTGTATTTTGTGAAAAGACTAAAGTATCCTTTAAGCAAATTATGATTTTTTAAATTTAATTGAAAAGAATAAAATACCCCCTCTTTTTCCCTGGTTCACCATTCAATAGAACATAACCCCGAAAAAGCTTGAGACTGTTCAGCAACTGAGAGAGAATCAAGCACAAAATTAAAAACAATTTTTAATGAGTTCACACAAACAACACTGAATCGGCAAAACTTACATAAAATCAAAAAAATCTATCAATCGAGCTCTCACCAATAGGAATGGAATCAATAAAAAGGAAATCAATCTCAATCTCAATCTCCGATTCACCAGACCAAAAGATGAAAAATCCAGCAACAGAACGAAAACTGTTTCGAAAAACCCATAAACAAACAAGAGTAAGAGCCGAGAGGCTCTACTGTTACGGTTCATGGTTCATTCCTCTCTCTCTCTCTCTCTCTCTCTCTCTCTCTCTCTCTCTTGGAATGTGATTGAGAGCTTAGGTAATCGACTCACCGGTGAGAATGGAGCTTTTCGTCAGGCGGAAAAAAGATATACCAGAGAGAAAAAGACTGAAGCGTCTCTGTACAGGTAGAGACATCACCTCTTGATGTTTCTGACCAAAACGATGACCAGAGGAGATAGAGTCAAGTCCACGACGAAGAGCCTGGTCTTCGACTGGACAAAATCGGGCATCGAACTCGCCGCCGCACAAGGGTCGAACTCGCTGGCTCCATGGTTCGGATCTGCCTCAGCCATCCCCGTCACAAAAGGGCCGAACTCGCAGGCGGCGAAGCGTTTTTCCGGCATGGTGATAATTTCAGGTGGCTACTCCCAGATATGTCTGTTTTTCAGGTGAGTACTCCTAGAATTTTTTTTTTCCAGATGATTACACCTAAGATTTGCAAAATTTTCATTTTGCACCTCTCCGTCCAATTCCGTTAGTTTTTAACATTTTTGACATGAGAAATGACTAAAATACCCTTAAGGGTTAAATGAGTTATTAAAATTGAATTGAAAAGACTAAAATGCCCTCTTCACCCTCCTCTCTTTCCTCTCTCTTCCTCACACCATCCACGTTCTATTGATGCACATATTATTGATGGAAATTAGTATATATCGCAGTACATAAGAACCCACACTAGCATTACTTTGCTACCCAAAAGTTTATGTAGGAATGGAAGAAGCCACAAATGCAAATCCACACGAAGGCGGAGGAAGTATCAGATTGATGGGTCTGGTTTCTCAGGAGGTCCACCACGGCGGAGGACATGTTTTAGGGTGCATATTCTATTCTAACTTAGCTTTTACTTCGGTTTGGTTCGATTCCTTCATTGATTTTATTACTTATGCAGAATCATCCCAAGAACACTTACGGGAAAAGAGGTGGGTGTTTGTTTGTATAAAATTGCACTCTATTAATTGGTAATTAATTTTTATGTATTAATTATTGTGGTGTATATGTAAATGATGATAGATAACGGGAGAAACAGTTGGGAGGTGAAAGCAGTAGCCGACATGCACCAGAGAAAAGCTGAGATGGCCCGCCATTCTGACTAGTTCATTGCCTTGCCAAGTTCCTTTCTTAATTAATAAATTATTCCCTCATTTTTTTTATTTCATTTCATTTACTTAAATTTACAATTAATTAATATTAACACACACACAGGTGGTTATGGAACATTGGAGGAGCTCTTTGAAGTCATAACTTGGGCCCAGCTTGAGTTTCGTCAGAAAGTTCAAATGCTTTTCTTCTATGTATAATAGTACATGGTGTTTCCTAAATTAGTTGCAAGAATTATTCTAGGAAATCACTATAAGGTTTTTGTTGGCGATGATGATTGGGTTCATGCCTCGTGGGAATGAACCTTAAAAATGATGGGTGGGTTTTAGAAGTCAAGTTTTAGGAACACTTTACTCTAGTCTTATGTGGGTGGGTTGTGAGGGACGCATTGACGGGGGAGGAGAGAGAAGAGAGGGAGAGGAGTGAGAGAGGGAAGAGAGAGAGGGTGAAGAGAAAGAATGGATGACATAGGTTTGAAAATTAGAAGTATATGTGAGGGCATCTTAGTCTTTTCAATCTAATTTTAATAACTCATTTAACCCTTAAGGGTATTTTAGTCATTTCCCATGTCGAAAATGTTAAAAACTAACTGAATTGGACGGAGAGGTGTAAAGTGAAAATTTTGCAAATCTTAGGTGTAACAATCTGGAAAAAAAATTCTAGGAGTACCCACCTGAAAAACAGACATATCTAAGGGTAGCCACTTGGAATTATCCCTTCAATATATTTTCCCACATTTTAGCTTATTTTCGCCCTTATTTGTCATTAAGTGCCTATTTCATGCTTCTCTTTGCCTCACGGGTAATTTGAGTTCATGTTGTGCAGATTGAAGGTTTTTCGGAGGCTTTTTGGCCAAAACCCGTGGTCAACCTCAGGTGACACTCATGGTCGAGGACGACAGGTCCATGGCCAAACCCGTGGTCGAGGACCACAGTTCCGTGGCCAACATAAAAAATGCTCGCACGAATGACCACGAGCCCGTAGTCCTTACGATCTCCATCCCTATGAATAGATTTATGAAAATGGGGGACTGAAATTAGACTTCATTTGAGAAAACAAAAACTTTTTTGGGGACAAAATTGAGAGCTTTGGTGGAGCATTTCTGAGAGAGGAGATTGATTCCGAGAGAATTTCTGAGAGAGAAACAATCTAGGAGCGAGGATTCAAGTTCTTATCCATGTATTGTATTCATCAACAATAAGATTTATGAGATTAAATTCATATCGGGGTTTATCTCTTCTTTCCCTCTCTACATTGATGTATAAATTGCTTTGTGTTTTAGTAGTTTGATATCTTTTATTGCTTATCTTATCAACTGAATGATGTCTCGTATTGCAATGCATTGCTGAACTCTCTCGATTCAGGGCATGAGTTAAATATGATAATGTAGAGATTTTGTGGTAGATAATTATGCATATATCATCGAGTAGAAAGACTTTAATCTTTCATACTTAATGCTGCATCTTTTTAATTGCATGATGTATGATCTAGTTTATGGGTTTTAGTTGAAAAACAAAACTTGTAAATGAAATTGAAATGATTAGAGTTTGAGTTTAAATTCTTTTCAGGGATAGTGGAGTTAACACAAGAACAATAGCTATTGATTACACAAACCGAAAGTTAGGAGAATTCATAGAACTTAGTGTTTTTCAATTGGCTAAACCATTATTAGGGATTGATTAGTTGTTTAAATTGATTTGAGATTTTTTATTACCCGGGGGTGAGTTTCAGGTGGATTAGGAATTCTCGTTGTCGCCCTAAGTTTTAGAGCAACTCTATGCATGACTCATTGATCATTTTATCTCGAAACTATTATATGAACCCATTGCTCTAAATTGACCTTCTCTGATTAATTTTTCATCTAATTTATTGTTCTATCACTTCATTTCAAAATTACACATTTTACTAATCGATTCATTGTGATTAGTCACAAGAACTAAATTCGAGTGATCATCATCCTTGTTTTCCTTTGGGCACGATATTTTGGGTTTTAAACTTTACTACCCTATATTTCTTGAGACCAATACAGTACCGGAGAAGTGAAGAGGTGCAACACATTTTTGTCGTTGACTTTTCCTCCATCAAGTTTTTGGCATGCGCGAGCATCTTGACCGAGTTTTCGATACCTCTTTTTCACATTTTATCTTCGTGTCACCTCTATCCGGCATTAAGTGTCCATTTTATGCTTCTCTTTGCCTCAGGGTGCTTCGAGTTCATGTTGTGCAAATTGCAGGATTTTCGGAGACTTTTTGGCCAAAACCCGTGATCGAGCACCACGGTTCCGTGGCCAATCCCGTGGTCGACCTTAGGTGACACCCGTGGTTAAGGAACATGGGTCTGTGGCTAAACCTGTTGCCCTGCGTCAGCTTGAGCGTCTCATCACTCTGTCGTCGAAGAGCTCGTCGGCTTTGGAGAAGACTAGTGGGAGCACTAAAGAAGAAATTGGGGGATAGCATAATCTTATCTTACACTGATTTTTTTGTACGGGTTATGTACAGTAAATATACAAAAGCTAAATTGAACCAAAGAACTAAAACTTGATTGAAAATCATAGTGACTTAGATGAAAATCACTGTGATTTAGATAAAGAGAGAGTAGGAGGTGAGACGGAAGAGAGGAAGAGAATAAGGAGATAAATAGTCAAGTGGTAGGTTTTGAAAATTAGGAGGATCCTTAAGAATATCTTATTTTTTTTAACCAAATTAAATAATTTATTTTCCCTTTAAAAGATATTTTAGTCTTTTCACAAAATGAAGAAAACTAATGGAACTTTACAGAATGATTAACGGAGACAATTTTGTCAAAGTTGGGTATCACTAAGCCAAAAAATGTTTAAGTGCAATCATGTGAAAACAACTTATTTTAAGCGTGACTAAGTGACAACAACTTATTCTAGGTATAGCCAAGTGACGTTTTTTCCCTATTTTTTTTTAAATCTTAGTTATTTAAAAAAATTAAAAGTGAACTAAAAATTCAAGGCCTTAGTTTACCACTATGACACATATAGTTATCCTTAATACTGTAAAATAAAATTACAGGGTTAATTTCCCCCTTCACACCAACTGATTATATACCTCATTTTTAGATACCTGGTGGTAAACGTTGTCCCAATTTTAGCACATAAGTAGGTGAAGTATGTTCTTTTTCAAGCTTAGAGGTAGGGGTGTTCATCAAATCCAAGCCGTGAGCATAGCTAGGCTCGAACCTAGGACGCATAGGTTAAAGTAGAAGCACCCAACCACTAAGCCACATCATATGTTATTAGTTCACAAATAGAGTAGTGAACTTCAAACCATTGTCAGTGCCTAATCAAAGAATAAATTAAAATGCAAGTGTTAATTTATTATTGATTAGTTGTGTGGAAAAAATTTATAACCATATCATTTACTATTTTCCTAGTAAGGAAGAAAGAAACCTATTCACGATATCATTTTCTTATTATACCCATTTCCTTTTCTCTTATTAAATTCATAATTTTACACCTCATGAGCGATGCAGGAAATAAATATAAATATAAATTGAATACTTTAATATTATCATATGTTGGGATACATGAAAAATTGAATTTGACTGTATTCAAAGTTGAGATAATCAGCGTTGGATTCATCTTTCAATTGAGAAAAAAGAGAAGAAAAAAAAACAGTAATTAGAATGAAAGTGGCAGTGATCGGAGCTGGCTACGCCGGGCTCGTCTCCGGCCGCGAGCTTCTGAGGGAAGGTCACGACGTCGTCGTTTTCGAAAAGACCGACCAGATCGGAGGGTTATGGGCTTATGATCCCCGGATTGATTCGGACCCGATGGGTCTGGACCCGAACCGGGAAGTGGTCCACAGCAGCATGTACCGATCTCTGAGGGTCAACCTTCCCAGACAGGTTATGGGCTTCTTGGACTATCCGTTTTCGGCGAGAGAGGACGGATCCGGAGACCCGAGAACATTTCCGGGTCACGAAGAGGTGCTCCGGTTTCTCAACGACTTCGCTCGAGATTTCGGGTTGGTGGATCTGATACGGCTCGGTCACGAAGTGGTGCGGGTCGAACCGCTAAAGGACAAATGGGCGGTGGAGTGGCGGAGGAGAGGCGGTGAATCCGAGGTGGAGATATTTGAGGCGGTGATTATTTGCAACGGTAAATACACAGAGCCAATGACAGCTCAGTTTCCCGGTATTTACTATTCACTCCCTCCTCTCTTTTTTCCTGTCTTCACTTAAATTTATTTAATTTGATTGAGATAAAAATGGTTTCTCCTTTACATTCGTTTTCTTAGACTTCACGTAGTCTTAATTATAAATTCTAATGGTTTTATATTCTCTACAGACAAAAAAAATTATTTATTTAAATCTTGTAAGGTTTCTGAAACAACTCAAAAGATAAAAATAGGGGGGGGGGACGTTTTAGATTAGAAACCGAAAATTAAATCTGGACCGAATCGAAATCAGAACCAAACTTGAAGAATCAAGAACTGTAATAAACAGTTTGATTTTAGTTCTTAAATTAAGAGAATAATTTGATTTCAATTTGGTTTTAATTCCTAAAATACGGAACCGCTGGATAACTAACAAGAACTGAAATCTGAAATCAATTTTTAAAAAAGTATCTTTTATTACGGGGAGTATGTGGAGTGAAGTGAAACGTTAGGCAAGAGAACAAAAAAAATACTGATAAAATTCCCATCTGCGATTTAAAGCCATTGGGGTGAAGTGAAACGTCAAGCAAGAGAACTAATAAAATTTCCACTTGTGACTTAACGTCATTGGGGTGAGGTGAAACGTTAGACAAGTTCAGGGGCTTCACAAAACGATTTTTTTTCAGTGGAGTTAAGTGAAAATCTCGCAAACTACAGAGGAGGAGGTGTCTGAAAATTTTCCTTTTATTTATAAACTTTATGTTTCAAGGGTGTTGTAAATCTTAAGTTTTACTGTTCAATTCTTGATAGAATTTTTAGTAATTTAAAATTTAAAGTTTTTGTTTATAAAACATGATCAAAATTGTCTAACTCGAACTATAAATCAACTAATTGATAAAATTTGAGAATTAATTGGTTTCAATGAGTAGAATTGGGGAATTGAACTAGATAATTGAATCTAAAACTGAACCGATCCCTTGTATATTGATTCTAAGTCCAATTCGGTCTGGTTGCAAGATAGTCAATTATATGATTTATGAGACCATTACTCTATTAGTTCTCACTCTTGTGCCCTTTTGAGGGAGTCAATGACTTTCATATTTATTACCTTGGCACTAAATAAAGTTTGAATCTAATACTCTTATATAACAATTTTGTCTTGATTGATCTTACTCCAATGAGTTGTACCAACAAATTGTAACTATAAATTAGATAAGTGTATATCAGTTTTATTGTTTGAGTTACTTGTGCAGCAAAAAGAATGACATTTTTTACTGTATTTAGGCAGGGATGTTTGGCCCGGACTACAAATACACAGCCATAACTTTCGGATTCCAGATCCGTTTAAAGATCAGGTTTGCTCTAAATTCAAGTTTCCAACATCATGTCTTTCATTATACTTATAAACAACCAACGGTTTGCTGTCAGTTCCTTAATTTATAGCAACTGATTGACATTCACATCACAGGTTGTGGTAATAATTGGGAGTGGACCGAGTGCATTTGACATCATTAGAGATGTCTCATCCGTTGCCAAACAAGTTCATCAGGCCACAAGAACCCATAGTGTCTCAGATTTTATGATCACTGCTGGTACCATCAAGCACACAATGGTAACTATTCAATGTATTCAACAAATTTTTATTTGGGAAAATTCCAGTGTTAAATGTCGAAAACACCCACGTATTAACTAATTAATTTTTTTACTGATTTAGTTTAATCGCACTGTGTGTCAACTAGATTAAATGTGCTCACGAAGACGGTAAACTGGATTTTGACGATGGTTCCTCCATCTTTGCGGATGCCATCATCCACTGTACTGGGTATGCAAGACTTTCGATACATATTCAAGATCAATGATTCCGTCATGTTAAATTATCAACTGGTGAACCATTTGAATTTGTGTATATATTTGTTGTACAGATTCAAATGCCATATCCCATTTCTGAGAACAAATGGGATAGTTAAGGTCGAAAGTGACCGAGTGGGGCCACTTTACCAACATGTTTTCCCTCCAAAGTTGGCTCCTCGCCTTTCTTTCGTCGGACTACCTCACTTTGTTAGTATATTTATATTAGGGATAATCTCGTTCTATTACAGTTAACATGTTTTCACTTAAATACACATACCTTACAAGATTTGGAAACAAATTTGTTAAAATTGATTTTGTCTCACTTTAGATAACGATGTTAAATATCATTTAGTTTTCAATGCAAAATGACCAAAATGCTCTTGTTTATTATTTAAATTTTCAAAAACGTGTCATTGAGAAGTTTTTTCTCTCTCTCTTCTTCTCTTTGATCACACTTCCTAAACTTTTCCTTTTGTCCAAATCAACACGTGTTTCCCACATTTGTAAACACTGGATATCAATTTAGGATCCAATACCTTTATGTTATCCCCAATTGGATTTCCCCTCCAAATTCCAAAACCAACCCACTTAGCCAACCAACCTTTCAATTTTCTCTATCTGAAAAGGCTACACAAATAAATGACATGTTAGAACGTATTTTGCACTGAAAACTAACAAAAATTTAATTATATTACCTAAAGTGAGACAAAATGTATCTTAACCGCTATATTTTAATTTTTTTTTTAAAATGTGTATTTAACTGAAAAACGTGTCAATTTAATTGTACTAAAACGAGATTATCCTTTATTTTATATCATCTTATTATATATACTTGTATAAGATGAATTTTTACTTCAGACAGCAAATAAAGGAATGATCGAGTTACAGTCGAAATGGGTGGCGAGGGTCTTATCAGGGAAAGTGGCACTGCCTAGTGAAGAAGAAATGAGCAACTCTGTTCTTGATTTCTACAAGCAAATAGAGGAGGCTGGACTACCCAACAGCTCTACTCACAAGCTTTCACCAAATGTATGTATTATAATTTTACACTTAACAATATTGTATATTAGTAATTAATTTCTCTTTTTCTCTGGGGTGCAGTGTGAGTACGAGAAATGGATTGTGTCTGAATTAGGAATGGAGCCATTGGAGAAGTGGAGAGTGACTCTACTTCCAACTCTCTTGACTCAGATTGTTAGAGAACATGGAGCACAGTATCTTGATAAATGGGACGTTGACAAATGGATTCAGGAAACTGAAAGCTCCCGATCCTAATTAATTAATTAATGAGTTTTTATAGCTAAAGATGAGTTCGAAAGATACTCTGTTATGAAATTATAGAAACACTTGATTTTGATTATTTTGTGCTTTTCTTTAAAAAATGAAAATGCAGTGAAGGAGGATAGAATACTTTACCCACTTGCTTTTCTGTAGTCAACTAAAATGATGCAGTTTTGTAAGTATAAGGAGAAAAATTGAACCCCATATTGATCCATTTTATTAGATCATCATGATCGATTCATTTTTTCAGGTCTAAATAATTTAGTTTACAATTAAATTATTTGGGTACATTTTCTCTTTCAAACAATTTGAATGGTTTATTAACTCTTTTAAATTATATTTTGGATAATTATGCAATTCACATTGGGAAGTTTTGAAGTGTACCAATTAAAAATGGCAAAATTTTATTTTTAGGATAATTACAATTTGTTCATTTTTTACAAATTGCCTTGGCTGTAATAAAAAGTTCAAAATAAAATACACTAAAATTATGTCAAGAAGAACTTGAGGTATGAGCGAAGGCTCGACTGTAAGGAGAGGAGAAGCCCGTGGGAAACAAAGACAGGACAGTCCCTCCGCTTCCTCGAGAAAGAGAAATCAAACCAAACAAACCCGATAGACTTCGTTGAGCCCTAACTTCCTCAAGACTTCGTTGAGCCCGTCCACCTTTAGACGAAAAACCTGATTTTTTTAAGAAAAAAAACAAAATTACCCCAATGTAAAATATGTCCTCCGTCTCCTCAACCTCAGTGCACCATTTTAGGGTGAATGTGTCCTTGACAGCCCTCAACCTCACAACACCATGGTTTGTTTATGAAAATCAATTATCGTGGATTGTTTGTTTTTGCAGAGTTTGTACTGTTTCGCCGGAATTTATGCCGAATTTTGGGTGGCTTCCGATTTGGGCGAGTTTGCATTGGTTTGATAATATTGGGTTGGGAAGAAGGCGAGATGAGGGTGGTCGGGAAAGTGGGGCTTAAGAATCTGAGATCTGGAATGAGAGGCGGGTGCAGAGGGTGCCGGCTTGTCGGAGAAAGGCGGAGCGAGGGATGGGTCGGAGAGACGAAATCAAAGGGGAGTTCGAGACGCTGACCTCAATCGTCTCCTCTCCGCCAGAGAAGGGCTCTGCTCCGGATTTGGGTTCATATTTTTCCTATTTTATTACTTACATTTGGGGCAGGAATGTTATTTGTGTTGCAAATATCAATATTATATGACCAATATTATTCATAATTATGGATTTGAAGACATTAAGCGTTTCAGTAACTTCCTCAACGCTAAACTTCTTCATTTGTTCAATTATTTGTGTTTCATATTCTTGACTTGTTCAAATTGTTCTCTAAATGACCAACAACCTCAACGCGGGAAAGGGGCTAACATTTCGCTGCTGGAGAAGCATCTCTCTGGCAAGGTCTCGCCAGATTGACAAAAAATCAAAGAGGTGAGACAAAAAAAATTAGAAAATGAATAATTAGGAAGGAGGGCATCTTTTTGAAAGTTTAATGAATAGTCGAGGGTATTTTAGACTTTTTACATTTAAAAAAAATTTCCATCCAAAACTTGGCGGTGTTGGGGTAAAAGTGTAAAAAAAACGCAATTAGCTGATCTCAAATTAAACTTTTTATCATAGTTGTAGTAAAGTGTAAAACCGGCCACTATAATATGGGTAAAATGTAATTAACCTTTTATTTTTTATGGCTTTTCTAGTCATGTAATCCAACTTTATAAAATTAACCAAACATATATCTAAGTATAAAAACATGTATTTTTAGGGTCGGTGTTAGTATTAGGGCTACTGGTACCAACCATATTCCTCTGTCAACCTTTCCCAGCGTCATCTTCCTTCCACGCCACCCGAACCAACAATGCCGACTCGTTTCTATTCCTTGATGAAGAACTCATTAAGCGTGCACCCAAAATCGTGAAGGAGGAAGCCGATTCATAGTATGTTGCAAACGATTCAAAGGCGTCACTGATGCCTGTTGGAGGTGGAGGGAAGTATGAGCGACAACGACTCATCTCTGGTTCTCAACTGTTGATGACGCATAGGATTTCGTAGTTTATATTGGAAATTACGAGGGAGGAAGCTAGAAGATGCAATTCAGAGGTGTCACCGACGATAGTTGGAGGCGGCGACGCGGACGAGCATAGATGATCAATCCTTAAATCTATTTTTTTTCTCAACAAAATTGAAGATTTATTAAGGATAACTAACAAAATGTCTCAAGAGGAGAACAAGAGATAGAATTACATCAGGGAACAAAGTTACCAATTACATTGAAATTGAAACTGAGAATGAAACTGAAAGTGATGTTGAATGTAGTGACTACGCTATTTCGTCTCGGTCCAAAATTTCGACCACAATTGTGATGATTTGTTGTTATTTTTGCTGATTTTTTTGAAATTGGACTCCAACTTGACTGGTTGAGTTTGGCCATGGGCATCACATCTAAAGTTGAAGTACGCTAAATCCACAATGATTTATATATACTATTTTAATCTTTTTGAATGGTAAACTTATTTTTTTTCCTAAATCTTAGTTATTTAAGTCTTTTTTCATATAAAATAAGTGAAAAAAATTAAAACTAAAGTTGACTCACATATAAAAATTCAACAATGTGAATTATAAAAGAGATTAAGGTTTTTTTTTACAGATACCCTAATTTTAGATTCATATGGTAAACGTTTTTATGTAAATGTTAAAAAGAAGATACTCTTGATTCAATTTTAAATTTTCAAACCACTACTATGATACCATGTACAGACCAAAAGAGTAGACTCGAATTGTGTATGTTTTCGTCTAAAGATGGACGCTGTGGGTGTCATTTGGACAAATTTATATGTATTTGGGCTTATCTGTATATTTGTGTACTTGTAGCCCAAATGGCTCAGAAGGCCCAAAATGATGGGCTTGTGCGAAATTTTCTAGAATTGTCCAATCTTAGTCATACATTTTGAAATATTCTTGAAAACACAAGAATTTAACATAACTCGTAGAAATTTATAATATTTTGGTGAAAGACTCTAAAAGGAGGATCTAGACCATTTATTTGGAGAAATCTTGGTCATTCATTAAGGCATGACTATAAATACGAGTTGTTCACTTAGGAAATCAATCATGAGGTCTATATCTGTACTCTAACTTGTATACTTCTCCTATTTGCTTAGTAATAACGATTATTGGGATGACATTTTCCACACTTCCACCTCGCTTCCTATTGAATATTATTCGAATAACGCTTACACATTACTTGCAAAATCTTTAGAAGCATAAATGCTGACTTAACATGAGTATACGGGTTGCTAATGTGATCAAGTGCCGCACGTGCAACGTATATCTTAGGATAAAGTAATCAGGGCGTGATACTTAACTATTTTCTCTTTCTCTTGTTTTACTTTACCCTCTCATTCTACACACATTCTCATTCATTTTTGTGTGGATATCTCAACACAAAATCAAGGCATTTTTAGTGAGTCATGCCAATATTACAGTCACCACTCCACAATAGATTTGGAAACTAGAAATCTAGAAGAAGAAAAAAGAGGCGAGGAAGAGAGTGGATGCGAATTGAAGAAGAGGGAAGGATTGTTTTTAAGAAGGAAGAGAGGTGGGTGTGACATTTATAAACCTTGACTACCAAAGCACAAAAGCTGGTCCAATACATTTAAACCCACCCTCTACCCTTGTGTATGTTGATTCCCTCCCTCCCTCACTCCTACATTCTTACCATCAATTTAATTCAAATTGAAAACATTGTTTAACCATAAAAACACAAATGAAAAAGAGTTGGAGTATGTTTTTAATTGGTTTTAATAAATAATTTTTCTCATAAAAATGAAAGTTTGAGTAATACAGGTCAATAAATAACAGATAATTATGTATTATTCATAAAAGAAAACCATAGATTGAGTATAGAGAATCTTCATAATATTATAATGTGTGTAATCTAAATTCTGGATTCTAGAAAAGGGGAAATTTTCATAATATTGTAACGTGTGTTGGCTTTTTTGTTTTACAAACCACTTTAAGAGTTAGTCAAATCTCAAGTCGATTCCAGGATTTCTATCACTCTCCAATTGGAGTAAAGTGAAAAAAAATTAATTTTAAGAGGGTAGGATTGTAGAAAAAAAATTATTTGAGTAGTTATGTGAAAAACAACTAATTGTACGTGTAGTCATTCGAGGTTTTCCCTTTTACAAATACAAGAAAGCTCTCCTCATACACTCATCATCTCCATGTCGAAATTCACTCGTACATCGTACTCATTTCTGTCTCTTGCTTTCAATTGTCCGATCAGAGCTTGAGATATTATTTGTTAGAAAATTAGTCTATTTCCTAGTTTAGTCTTATCATGTAATAGTTAGGATTTCCTACTATTATTAATTTTCCTATTTAGTGTGATCCATAGCCTATATAATGGGCTCTTCTCTATTGTATTTCACACAGTCAAGAATATCAATAAATTACTCTACACTATTTCTAACACTATTGTTCATTCGATCGTCAATTAGTTTTAGATGAGTTCAGCCTCATCTTCGTTCATTACATGTTAATGGATTATATATTGTATGTGTTCCCACTTCTGTCGTATAAGTGGACGCACAACAAGTAGACTATTGTGTTTAGCGTCGAGGGGAATCAAGTATCGATCACAAGCACGGTCTACCCCAATAACCACTTTCAAGTTAGTGACTCTCTTCTGTCACGCTACAATACCAATTCTAGATTTCGACTCCAATTCATTTTCCCCGCATCGCTTTCTCCAAATCCAAAATCACTTTTACGCAACAATACCTTTGGTTCAAATTCTCCTTCTTAGTTTATTGCTCAAATTTGTGGTTAATGGCAAAAATTGGGCACATACATTCTTACTTGTGTTACCGTCGAAATGGGTATTACCTCGGAAATTTGCACTACCAAGTGAAGTGTAGACAGAGGATATTGTAGCTGGAGCGGTAATAAGCTTCAAAACGTGGTCGGGGCCTATTTAACACATAAATTAAAATTCTTATCATTGTAATTATAATTGATTAGTGGTGCAGAAAACTCTTATTATTTACCTAATAAGTTAGAAAGAAACCGTTTAAAGAATATTTTCTTATTATTACGTCTACTTTTTAAAAATTAAATTACTGTCCATTTATACATAAAATTCACCTTCTTTTCTTTCTTCGTACGTCATTTAGATCTACGGTCTCTCAAGTCTCAATTACATGTAAGAAGTTAAAATCATTAAAATGTCCACATGAGAATTTCTTAGTATTACTTTCATTTCCACTTATAAAATTCTAATTCGACTCTCGTGAACAATGAGGATAATGACTCAATAAAAATATATTTAAAAAAATTAATATTATAATATATTGGGATGCTGAACATAATTATTGAATTCACCTTTGAGTTGAGAAAAAAGAGAGAGAGTTAGAATGAAAGTGGCAGTGATCGGAGCTGGCTATGCCGGACTCAGCTCCGGCCGGGAGCTTCAGAGGGAAGGTCACGACGTCGTCGTTTTCGAAAAGACGAACCAGATCGGAGGGACATGGGCTTATGATCCCCGGGTCGATTCGGACCCAATGGGTCTGGATCCGAACCGGGAAGT
>JAYMTP010002921.1:0-18289 GCA_036897365.1 Geranium brycei
ATTTTTAAAGTCATGATTGAATACCACAAGACTTGGAAAGATTTCTCAAATCCATTAAAATCCTAATTGAATACACTCCTCTGAATGATTCTTGCTAGATAAGGATTTTTAAGATTTGAGGAATTAAGAGTGACGATGAAAGGTTTCTCGAGCAAGTACCGTGATTAGCATATATGAAGATATTAATTGTTGATTTGGATTGCCATTGCTTTCATTTTACACTTGGGTGCTAGGCTGAAACTCCAATGTAGTTTATGGCAATTTTGATTTTGCAGGTCAGCCAAGATATGGGAATAGAGGCTCCTATACCTATCAGTGCCAAACTTGGAAACTTTAATCACATATTCCGTAGGATAGTAAGTGCTGCTGAGCACCCTCATCTGAGCATTCCTGAAACCGAGGCTGGGAGAAGCCGAAAGCAATACCGCCGGCTTGTGAACAACTCTCTTATGGTTGTTTCAGGTATACTGGTTTTTGAAGCTTTAAATTGGTTGTGCAATTTAACGATTTATATTCTTTGAATCAAAATGAAGTTGGTTCTTATGCCTAGAGATGTGGTGAAGTGATCACCATGTATAGTTGAAGCCATTCTTTGTGTGTTCGATGGGCTATCCTTGGTTTCACTCACAAATATGTACCTGAAGACTGAAGAGAGGGTTGTCTCAAACTTCTCCCATTTAGTACTTTAGGATCCATACAAACCCTGTACAGGTTATGTACTTTAAGTGTTTCCGAGCTCATATATTAATGCCAGCTTTGATTTTGATATGGTTCTGTCATGGCATGGATCTCCCCCGGCCTTGATGTTGGCTTTGGCCTCCTTACAGCAAAATAGTTATTTCAAAACAGATGCCCCATTGCCTGATCCACAATAGTCATGCACATTCCCTTCCCTTGGGCTGTAGCATGAACGGAAATGTTCTGGTTCACACTTGTATTGAAATTTTCCTGATATTACTTGGATTGATATTGAGAGGAACTTAATTTTGAAGATTTTTTGTTCTGTAATATGCTTCAGTTAACTGTTTTTTAACATTGTTCATAGCCATACAAGTAGTTTTAGCGGTGATAAATTCAAATGGTTAATTAAGTGTTGTGGTATTATGTATTTATTATATGCGGATCTTGTGTTGTGTTATGTTCGTTCAGTTGGAGCTGCAGCAGTTATTGTTGGAATGGCAGCTTACCGAGTGTATGCAGCAAGAAGGAACTCATCTGGTTGAGGCTGAAACAAACAATCCTCTACTCAACTCAAATATTATGTCATTTAACTTTTGAATGTGTACGCTGAACAGAGGTATTGTGTCATAAAGTTGTCTGAATAAAAAATTGTTTAATAAGGCCTATCACGGGTTTTTGGATGCAAGGTTTGTTTTTCATTGTTACTGTACTGGTATGCATATAATTGCTAGAAATAGTCATTCAAAGCAACCAAATGAGCAAGCACTTGCTCCGGTGATTCTTTCATATGACTCTGCAGTTATACCCATCACCAATCCTGTCCAAATGTTTTGTTTTGTGTATCCGCTGGATTGGCAGCTCCTCACCTACGACTTCCTTCTCTAGCTTCAAGCATGCACTCCGAAAGGTCTCCACTGTGACATGGAGCCTAAAATCCAGACTGAACAACAACTTCATCTCCAACCTGTTCATTTCTGCTCTGCTTACTCCTCCCACTTTTGCATAATATGCGTTATTCAGGCACCTGGCACAAATTAGGCGATTCAACATGTATAATTTGCAGTTATTGCTGGTGAAAAAAGGTACTTACTCGTCATCTGCATATTTTGCAGCTAACATGACGCTTGTGATTAGGAGGCGGTGCACATTGAGAGAAGTGATGCAAGAACCCGTTTGTTGGACGAATCCGTTGATGTACATGTACGCAAGAACGAAGCAAGAAGTGCTGCAGTTCACATACTTGAAGATCCGTTCAATGTATTGTCCTATGCTTAGTGCAGGCGCTCTCTGGCCATGGAAAATGGTGATCGCTCCTTTCTTCCTCGATGCCCTGCCCTCGTTCTTCTTGATGGATTTCTCGAGAAGTGAAGAGATGAGAGATAGGACTCGTGGAGTTTCTGGATCTGTTTTACTGGATCCATACAATCCAAGAGAGTCATACATTGCAGAATCAAAGACAATGCGATTGACGGCCATCTTTTCCATGGCTATGGAGAGAGTAAGTGTATCTCCAAACAACTATTTAAATGCCAAATTGAAATATTCTTTTCTTTCAAGTAATGTCGCCATGGAACATGTGAATCACACACATCCATGTGAAATGAAAACGTCATCCTCAATTTAGCTGAATGCTAGATGGTTTGTAACACTTAATGAACCATCAGATTAACAAAGTAGAGGCTTAAGATTAACTTTTCTTTAAATTTTTTCAAACAGATTTAAAATGATTTAATACATTTAACAACTCGGGTTGGTCTTTAGTTTGTGCTGCAAGTGTCAAGTGACAATTTACCTCCCAAATTTAGGGTCACATATCTTACAGAAGTTGCATAATGAATCATAAAGAAGACATTACTGAGTAGTACTATAGTTTTGTTTCCACAAATTCACATGCAAAGTCAAGCTATATGGGGAGAGTGACATTATGGCATAAATATAGCGAACTTCTGATGCAATTTGACTGTTTTTCTTAATTTGCTGGTGATTGGTAATTTAGTTTCTGTTTAGATCTGTAATTGATAATGACATCAAAAATGAAAAAGCTTAATTTTGCAGGCATATCATAACATGTACATTCCTTTGATACCAAACTTTGTTGCAATGAAAATTCCTTTCTTCCACGACGTAACTTGATAGTTGGACGATGAAAGCAATTGTAGGTGCATTCTTTTGACATAGTATCTAAATCGTTCACTATACAACACTGTGTTTTATGACTTCGTCTCTATAGCGCATGTGCTCTATGACGTCATGCACTCTATGGCGCGAGTATTCCATGATTTCAACTCTATGATATCGTGTGCTCTATGCCTTCAATTTTGCAGCGTCGTTTGCTTGTAGGTTGTGTAATATATTTAAATTTGTTAATGAAATGATTGTTTGAAATTTACAGATATTTTATAGTTCTTACTTACGAATGAGCGTGACATAAATTGTTTTATTTGAGGGCAAATTGCAGAAGGATATGTATATAAATTGTCTACTAGCAATGAAATGCAAAATAAATTTTTTTTGGAAGATAATTTTTTTTCTTCTAATAAATACAATTGCTTAAGAATGTTAGTATATCATCATATTTATTCTTAAATGACAAATTTAGCATCATTTTAAAGTTCAATTTTCAACCAATTTCCCTTTCATCATTTGAACTTCACCACAACCCAGGCCATCACATGTAAACCTACGCCTACACTTTGAACAACAAATAATAAAAAACTACACATTAGAGATGATTCATACTTGTCAAATTAAAAAACATATATAAACAATTTAACACAGTGGAGTGGAGTGAATATTCCCTAAAAGTAACAAGTCAAGGAGCAGCAAATTACTTGGAAACGGCCAAGAAGTGAGGTCTGAAATTGTCGTTTTAAGAAATACTAATTGATTGTTTATTTTTTGAAAAAGAATCTGTCTCCTCTCCTACCTTTTTCCCTCTTCTCTTCCAAATGCGAAATGAAACCCATTTGTTCACTTTCTCGCTCTACACCATTTCCATAGCCACAGGCACAGGCACTGACGGTGTAGCGAGCTATTTCTGATCCCTAGCAATGCCCGACATCCTCGGATCTGTTCGGAGGTCGCTAGTGTTCCGTGCGCCCTCAGACAGCGAGGAAGGAGCGCCGACCCTAGTGGACAAGATCAATTCTTGCATTCGAAAATCCAGAGTCTTCTCCAGGCCCTCCTCCCCCACTACGCTCCTCACTCCGATCCCCAAGGAGGATCTGTCTCCGCCCACTGTCCCCAATGCTCCTCCGATCCGTTGGCACAAGGGCGAGTTGATCGGATGTGGCACCTTTGGCTGAGTCTATATGGGCATGAATCTTGACTCCGGAGAGCTACTTGTTGTCAAAGAGGTCCTTTTTCTACTTGCAATTCATTTTTTGGGCGTGGGTTTCAATTATCATTGACAATAGGGTTTGGGGTAGTTGCTGATTGGAGTTTGTTTGATTAATGGGTTTCAATTAATTTAGCTACTTTTGTTACTTTGTTTGATTCAATGACTTTTTTTTATTTTAGCTTAACCTATATGTTTGGAGTGTAAATTGAGCTGGATTCCACTTTTACTTACTGGGTTTTCATCATTTATGAGTTTGGAGTATTGCACTGATTTCATTGTCTTTTTCAGGTCTTAACTAAGGTGGTGGGTTCATCAAATTTGGGGAAGAAGAAATGAGGATTTCAGGGAATGGTGAGAGAGTGTGTAATGGTAATATTTGAAAATTTAAAACAAAATATAAGGGTATTTTTGTCTTTTTAACCTCAATGTTTGACAATGTTGGACGGAACCAAATGGAAAAAACACAAGTGAGATGATTGCCAAAGTAGGGGGGGTGCAAGTGAGACAAATAATGTTAGCGGGTACCATGTGAGATTCTTCTTATTTTAGGGGATGCTGACTTGAATTACCCCAATCTCATATTACAAAAAATCCAAGAATTTATGGGGACAGACGCACAAGAAAAAATGGTTGAAAAGTCTACTGTTTGAAAAAGAGTAAAACAAGCAAAAATCCCAAACGAGATGACCAAATGAATAGTTGAAAAACACATAAGCCATCAATTGAACAACAAAAATCACTTCCTTGTAACAATTCCCTACATTTTCTCTACGGTATACCAAAAATCAATGTTGCTTGGAATGGGGGGTGTCAATTTCTCTTCATTCCCAAAATTTAATTTGAGAAAATAAAACGCAAAAATTACACGTAGAAGCTTTTCTTAATTCTCCCAGATATGTTTATTTTCTTCCAAATCTAAAAATTCCTCATCTTTTATGGCATTTTTGTAAATGTTACTAGAGATTTATTCTGACAAGGACTGAAACTCCTCGACGAATCCGTATACCATATCGGAAAGGTTGAGGCCCATGTCAAAATCCGATAGGTCAACGATGTCGACGGAAATACTCATGTGTGGCTTGCGAAACCACAACAACCTCCGAGTCGCGATGCGTCAAAATAGGTACAAAACAGGTGAGCCCAGCCTTTTTCGAGGACAAATCCGAAAAATGAAAATTTCAGTATTCCTGTTAAATTAATAATATAACCCTTCCGTCTCTCTTGTCTCGATTCACCTTTTCTCTAAAAGAGAGTAACTGTGAGTTGCAGAAAGTTGTCTTCCAAATAAATATGATATCTGGACACTCGGGGAGATGTCAGAAAAATCACCAACTTGACCCTTAGTCCAAAGGTTCTATTTGATTATTTACTAAAGTACACTTTTGGAGGGGGACTAAATTATTAGTGTAGACGATTTAAAGGCTTTAAACCGCTTTTCTCTTTTAAATATATACTTAAAATCTCATTGGTATAAGTATTAAATTATTAAATTATCAACAACAAAATAAAATCATCATTAAATGGCAGCAAGAAAAACAAGTAATAAATCATGATTGATTATAAATAAGATGTCATCACAGGTTTGGTACCGAAACTTTCACAAGTCATTCAAGAAGTGCAGTACACAACATCATCAACCACTTGAACAAAAGCAACATAAACAACTGAGTCTAATAAGGACAGTAGCAGCAGCTCTCATCTCAGCACCCAAATGTGTTCCTCAGTATGCTTCCTGCTCTCCCTTCAACAAAATTACACCATTCCGTCACTTATACTCGAATAGTTTACACTAAAATGCTAATTAATAAAGAACTCGAAACTTCTACGTTTAACCTCTTTATAAAAGTTGAGGAACCGCCTCTCAAGTTATTCCAAAATCTCTTTATTTGCCCAAAAAAGTGGTCAAATGTTCCTGCTATTCTTTCTGCTTTCCCACAACATTTCCTTTTGTTTTAGAATAGCAAAATGCACTAATCTAATATGTATAACCCATATTTTTTTGGGATTAGATTAGAACTAAGGTCACAAAATATTTTTAAACACGCTCTCATCATACAAGACTAAAATAAAATATTTCAAATTCAATAATAATTTGATATCCTAATCTTAATCGGGTCGAAGCTTTGATCATAAAACTCGCTCCACTGCCATCCTACATTTTAGAATGACAAAACACCCCTAATTTGATGAATATTCTCAATCTGATTAAGAGAGAGTTAAGAATCACAAAACTTGACCAAACTTGTCCGACCTTGATAAAAGTTCAATATCTTAGTCTAATAAGGTCAAGGTGTCACTCCTAATTTTTTTTTCTTTCATTTTTAGATTCTATAAACTAGAATTATTAAGAGTGAGTTAATAATAATGTGGGAAGGGAAGTAAAATAGAAATGTAAAATGGGAGACCTTTTTATGGGTAATGAAATTGACAAACTTGTGCTTGGAATCAGGAGAGGGCTTATTGTGATGGTCAGCCCTCAAGATCCCGCCACCATATCTCTTGATCAGCTTCTCCTTCACAAACCTATCATATATATAAGCAGCTCCTCTGAACTGAGGCAGAACCAGCCACGCCACAAACACCAGCTTCACGTCGTACCATATCGGAATCCACTGCAAGAGTGACTGCAACACCATCTCCGTCAGCGTCAGAAACGAATACAGTATCCAATACGCCAGCCATTGCTGGTCGTCCATTCTGGACGAACTCTCTATCGCCACCACCGACGCATATCTTCACAACGACCCATCATCCACAAATTACTCATTTAATAACAGACATAACAAAAGATCAAAGACTGCTAACACAATTTTTCGAAGATCGGTTATCAACAGTTAGTTTTCCTGATTTGCTTATAAAAAATAACAAGAGATTAAAGAGTTGATAAGATACTTACAGTGGGTACAGCAGCATCACACCCGGCCTTTGTTTTTACATTCATGGAGAAAAAATATCGAGTTAGATATAATTTATAGCAAAACAAATATTGTGTATGAGTAAGAAAGTCACATACCCAGCTATTGAATGGACATGAGTAAGGAAAGTCCAAAAATGACCCATATTGAGGGACAAGACAAGAACACAACAGAAACAGAGGTTTCAGTTTTTGAAAATATGTTGGAGCTTGGTTTCGTGTTTGATGTGATGTGCTTTAGATTTATACTGAAGTGGGTTGGTGCCACGTGGCGGCATCGGATGCTGTCTTAAGCGTGTCAGCGGAGATTTAGTGCCGTTGGAAGGCAGCGATCATGTGGTGGGGAAGTGATCGACGGTGATGATCTCTTCTCTCTATGTCGGTCGGTTTTGTGCTGTGTTGGTGGGTATTTTAATTTAAGAGCATTAATGAATATTGTGTAGGATAAATTTTTGAGGTACTTGTTCTTATCCCCAGACACAAGGCACGTGTTGCTGTTGCTGTTTTTGATGAGCAAGAAGGTCGGTGACACATGACATCTCCTCGTTCGTTGATCCAATTTAATCAGTTTCCAACAGATTCTTCATTTTTGTTTCTATTTTAAAATATTGTTGTTATGGCTATTGGAATTGGATGCATAAAGCCTACAGAAATTTATTTCTATTTTTTAATAGAAGAAAACGTCTTTTACATTTACCCTTATTTCAAAATATATTCACCGTCACAGTTGAGTGAGTGAATTTTCGGATCAATACTGATTAGAGATTTTCAATTCGCTTAAACTCTAGAGATTCCTAAAAATATTTCAACAAATATCAAAATGAAGACATCAAATTTCTATAGGTTTGTCTCTGTAAATGGTACGTAACTGAACTAGTTCTATTTTCAATTTAATATATAAACTGATATATACCGAAATCTAATTTAATATGAATCTCCTTCTCCTATATATTGATTGGTTTTTGAGAAAAAATCCTATTGATTGGTTGGTTTATCTTTATGAATGTATACTAGCTTCCCATACTGACAGTGGCGGTCCCAAAATAAATTTCAAAAAAGCAAAAATTTATATTAAAATTTTAACTTCGTTATTAACAAAATTAATTTAAATAATAATAAAATAATTACTAAATACACATGACAAAAATTATTTCGAGTTTAATTATCTTTTATTTGAGTTCGAATTTAACTTTTATACATGTATAAATACAAAGTAAATCGATTCATGAGCCTTACAAAATTTGATATATTGAACTTGAGCTTCAATCGTTTATATATCCAACGACTTAATTTTGGGCTCAATCTCATTATTACTTTGCTTAGAAAGTTTACAAAATTTCAATAATTAATATCAACGTTTACTTGACCAATTGGTTAATTACTTGAATTTGGGGCCAAAGGCACTGAGTTCGAGTCACGCTGCAGTATCTCGCATTTGTTTTCAACTTCTGTTGGGCCTCTATCTACCGGTGAGAGTCAAGTGGCAATATTTGGCACCTTCTACATAAGGGTGTGTCTTGAGCCCGTATAAAAAAAAAACAAAACAAAAAATAATAATTTAACTAATACGATAATTATAATAAAAAATACTATACACTTATCACTAAACTAAATAATTCTTATAGTTATATTTCACAACTTTTGAATATATTAATACCTAAAAGGGGCGTATCTCAAAAATCACTTTATAAACATATTTATTTTACCGTAATATCGTATTCTCGTGGACCTACATGCAAAGTCAAGCATAATGATGATTTGGCATGGACGCAATGTAGGCAAGCATATCTACTTAGAGTCTATAACAATTAACAAGTAGAAGATCAAGTGTGAGGGAAGATTAGCACACAACCAGTTATGACGAATATAGATTGCCAGACTTGAACTACAAGCATTTGTTTAGGTCGCAAGCTAATAAAGGAGAGAGTGAGAGCAAGATCAGAATAGTAAGTCAAGCAACATACAGCATAATTAGGGCTGGGCACGGTTCTGGAACGGTCCCGAACCGGCAAGAACCGGACCAAACCGGAGTAACCGGTTCTCTATTTTAGAGACCCAAAATTGGACCCAATAATTTGAATACGGTCTGGTTCTTGGTCCCGTTATCCAGTTCGATTTTTGGTTATACCCAATTAGATCCGATTAATGAGTAATTGTGAGATTTAGGGTTCGATTCTCCAATTTGATTTCCTGGTTATGCCTAGTTAGACCCAATTAATGTGATATTCGTACATGGTTCAATTTATGGGCAAACTTAAACATGTTTTCAGTCAAAAAAATCAAATTGACACAACAAAAATACAAATTAAAACCTCATGAACCGGTTTGGTTCTGAACCGGTTATTCAACAGTTCTACACTCTCAGAACCGGACCCGAACCGAATTGATTCGGTTCTCAATTTTCAGATCCAAATCTAACTCAATACCCACGATTTTCGGTTTTTCAGTTCCGGTCCGGCTTGGATCTCAGTTCGGATCTTGTTTTGGGTAAAATGTGCCCACCCGTAAGCATAATATGAATATCAAACACTAGTACAATCTCAATCCTAAAACATGTTACAGTTTCACATTTTTTTGTACAATTTTGACATGTACGGTTAGATATGAGTTACTTTATAAACATAAATTCAACAATTTGAAATAGAAACAGAGTCCTCTATACAATTAGATTCAAAATATATAACTTGATTAAAATAATCATACAATAAGAACAATTGTAAATAAATCATATTGAACCTATAATTTTATACGAAAAGAATTAATCGAGAGGAATTGATTTTCGTTAAATCCCGGTAGTCCGATTTTCTTAAGACGTTCATTGCAGATATGGGAAACTGTCTCTCACGACGAATGTTAGCGAACAAGGACCGTGTGCACAGAGTCAGAACTTAGACAGAGAGATTTTCGGAAAAAAAATACGACTGTTAAAGCTTTTCGTATATTTGGCTCTAGCAATTAAGATTCAACTTATAGAAAAAATAGTCTATTTTGAAAAAGAGAATCTCTTTAAGGAAAGAATCTAAAATCTCATATGAAAAGAAATTTGAAAAACTTATTAGTTCATTATTTTTGAAAATTAGGACACTTTTACAATTAATTTCCCGTTATCGACTCCCTTTTCTCACTCTAAGAGCAGTGAAGTTGAATTCGAGTGAATAGAATATAACTATTAATGACTTTGTGCACGTTTTAATTCTGAATTTACAATTGAATTAAACACTTTGGAAGGACCAAACCAAAACGTGATGAAGTTTGAGGTTCAATTTTTCATTCACCCCTTACCCATCTTGAGCTTGTAATATACTATTGGAAATATCTCATTTTCTAGAATACGTGTATCTGTTTCACATTATTCAAAATTGAGTCTAAGTATTCCAAAATCACAGCTCAATTTGACCCAGTAACAAGTTAATATATGTATATTAAATTGGTCATTTTCCCTCTATTCGTCCCACAATCCCCAACATGGATGAAATTGAACGTGTAAGAATTTCGAAACGGTGATTACTCTTTACAGTTGATATCTGCATAGAATAGGTAGGCATAAGCATTAAACTTTCTCTTGTCAAAGTATATTTACCTTACTTACTAAGTAGTAGGCGCGATATCCTTGAGCTATTATTTTATTTGTGCAAGTGATGATATACTCCACATAGATATCGACAAACACGATTTTCGGTTCTCGTGAGTATATTTGTTATGATCATGAACATCTCCTAGTTATGTAAGAGCTTAAGAGTACTACGATTCATTAATCTCCCTTGAAGCGACTTCACTTTGCTCTTACATATTTGATTTCTCTTGCTCAACTTCGTGATGCACAAAGAATCATTAAAACGTAACTTAGTCTGATCTTGCTTATATCATTGTTTAACATCAGAAGAGTGTGCTCGGGGTTATCAAAGAGTGCATAGATATAGAGAGAAAGTGATAGGACAATGGAACCTTAGACCCCGAAGGATTATACCTCATGGATTAGGTCAATTCTCTTCCAATATTGTGTCTCATTGGCTCTCTTGATCCTTACAACCCCAATCACCTTAAACAATTTGAATCGTCTTTCGAGTTTTTAATATCGTCTCTTGGAATTCTCTAGTTGCTGTTCTGTACTCTATGAAAAATAGTCGAGGTCTCAAAATAGGTCAAAATTTAGGCTTTAACTATTGAAATTACGTTTTAACTTAGAAAAATGAGTATGTATTGATAAGGCTTACGCTAAGATCAAAACACGAAAATATCAATCTACAGAAGAAACCATATGTCTCTAGATTATAATGAGAGTGTAAATGGAAGACTTAAAAACTCAAACTAATAATTTGAAAAGGTTGAACATGAAAATATATTATCAAGAGATAGAAAGAAACGAAAGATCAAGTTGGGACAAGAATGAGTTCATCATCTCCATAAACACAAAAGCTGAGCATCAACGATATAATGATAAGTAGAACCAAAGCGATAGCAAGGCAAGGCTTGAAACCCGACCACCATCCTTTCCTCTTACTAGTGTTAATGTCACTCTCATGACCAACAAACACAATGCTCTTCTTCTCCTCCGCAACTGCAACACAAACAAAAGCTGCAATTCTCGTACCCGTCAAAGCCATAACAATCTTGAAGATCCATCAAACCAATTGCACCGTGGAACTGGCCGCTCTCAATGGCGGCGCGCCGCTTCTGCAGAATTAGTCCTCACCTTCCATGTCGTTCCTCCGGAAAAACACTTTCTATCGCACAGCATTGACATTGAGCTTCGTACAAATTATTCTGATGCTAATAACAAGAAGCTTAACTTATTTTCGTTTTTTGTGGTTTGTTTCCTTTTTGAATTAGGTCTATTTAAGTGTTTCTTTTGCTTTAGAAGAGTTATTATTGTAAAAGAATTTTCTGCGCAATAGTTGTTTATTGCAGTTTCCTTTGACTAAATGTAGATTTCAAGTAGGCTGATGTGGCTACCTCTGTTGATGTGGCAACTCAACTTTTTTTTGGTAAAATGACAAAGAGGTATCATCCATTGCACCACTTTTGTAAAAGGGTCATGAACTCATGGTTAGTACCACAAATATCATATGAAATTTGATTTTTAAAGCAAAAATATTTTTTAATACACTGACAAAACTACCCGTAAAACTAAGAATCAATAATAATAATAATAATAATATTCACCTATAAAATAATCCAACTATATAATTAAACCACAAAAGTTAATAAGCATACAATATCTAATTGAACTTTTCTGTATTTGTCTCGAGGAACACCGCAACGGTTTGAGTCTCACACTATTAACCCTGTTGTGAATAGAGTGGGGAAGGGTTAAAGGGTAGATTTAGGATATATGATGTAATTCAAAACAAAAACTTTTCTGTATGGAGGAAAAAAAACCCTAGCAGCTTCCCTCTCTCCAAAAAAACTTCACAACTCTCACGTTTATTTAGGTCATCGGAGGAGCGGCCTCTCTGGCTAGACTCTCCGGTGACCGGTCCTTTCTTTTCTTTTTGTTGTGTTTATTGTAGAACCCCAAGCTGAATCGGACCATGAAGGAGGAAGTGCTCTTCGAGAACCAGATCTATTTTGATCCTAGGGGTTGGATTTCTAGTTTGAGGCTCTGGCGTTCCGAGGCGTGTGGGCTTACTCGCGGCGACTATCCTGACGGCGGTGTTGAAGGGGCTGCTCGTGACTAGTTCAGGGGATTTTGTTTTTCCAGTTCTGCTTGTTCTCTTTGGTTCGTCTCTTCTTTAGGTTTTGCTGTAAATTTCCATCATCGTGACGTATGTCCCGCAGTTTGCTATTGTGGTTTTTGTGGCAATGGTTTGCAGTGTGTCCTGTAGTTTACGGTTGCGATTTTTTATAGTAGTGGTTCAGCGGTGCGAGGTTACTGAAAAATCTGTTGGGGTTAGAAGATATTTTCTCTGAGCAAGTTATGGGGTTTTCTCATCCAGATGAGGTGGAGGCCATGGTGCGAGAGAATTTATTTTTACCTGTTTTAGCCTTGATTTTTCAATTTGAAAGTCATGCGTGGAGTTGTCTCACCGACTCTTATTGTTACTCTTGATCGTGTTTTATAATATAATATCTGAGAAAACAACTAAAAATTAGGTAGAAGCACGGTAGACATACAATCGAAAATTTTAACTACAAAATAAATAATAATTGGAAACTAAACAATAATACGAAATTTGATTCTAGGATAGACAACCAAAGTTGCCAAGATCTCGGGCAAAAGAAAACTAAAATAAATATTAAAAAAAGTTACTTGAATTTCTAGGAAATTTATGTACTGCAGAATCAATAAAAGGTAAGATATTGGTCAATTAATTTACTTGCAACTTTAAATGGTAATAACCAGTAACCACACAATGGTCAGTCCAAGTCCATCACAGAGTTAACCAAAATCATTCAATTTCATCAGTTGAAAGCAAACAGTAGGACACAAATTTATATGTATATAAACCTCAGTTCCCATTGCTACTGTCTAATGTCAATCTCAGTCTCAACCGTGCGGGCAGATCAGCTTGCTGCATTTGTACATGTAATGTCTTCTATTACGCCTTTCCCGTCCTTGGCATCGAAGAAAAATAAATTCTTGAGGGGGCTTCCTTTACCTGATATTGCCTTGATGACCTCCTGTACATTTTATAATGCGTATTTGAATAATTACTAGAGAAAACTATATAACAGAAAGGGAAGGGGATGATGATGACATGGCACCTGTCCAAGAATTCCTCCAACAATAGCACATACTGGAGGGAACTCGCTCGTTTCTGCTGTCAACCTTTCTAGGAGAGCATCAGGAATATGAGATTCATTGAGTGACTGCAATGAGATGGGAAAGATGGATTATGTTAGGAGAGGGCAAAATGTTGTTACTGTGCATAAATGAAAAGTGTCGAGTTTCATACTTGCGCTTCACAGAGTTTCTTCTTCAGCTTCAAAACACTGGGAAGATCTTCCCTTGAGATTTCCCCTGGCTTACGTCCCTCAGCCTCTTCAAACCTTTCTATCACTGTAAAAGATGGAGCAGTTCCTTAATTCATTCTAATAGTCTGTAATCTATCGATGGAAAATACTTGTGGATTATTACTAAGGAACAATGTTTCAATTAAAGTGACGTGTTGAACAATATTCGTGACAGACCAAGAGCCATGTTGTATAAAGATCATATCAACTTCAACGAGTAATGTAAGTTATCATACCTCTCATGGCAAAATACAGCTTCGACACTTTCTTAGGAAGGACTTTCCAAGGTACAGAAATGGCTTCCTGCAAGTGTTTAATGTGTGAGATTACGAAAGAGCTAATCTCAGAAGAACACTATCAGTTATCATCATAATGCAAAAAGTGGTGGTTTATGTCATAAATATATGCAGCCAAAAGTAAAACAAAAAATAGCACACTAAGAAACATTTTCAGCTATGATTTCCAAAAGTAAAACATTTTAAAACAGAATGGTAGAATAGTAGAACTAGAAGTAACCCGCACAAAATGAAACTCAAATTACTTGGATAGATTGAGATTGATAAAGTAATACCTCAAAACTTGAATACTGCAGTTCACAATCAATAGTTTCTTCAAGTTTCTTCTGCAAATAAAAAAATCAAGAACAATTTTAATGATTTGAAATCTTGGATTTCTGTTACAATTTACACAAAAAATACCAAGTATTTAATCATTCTACTTCCATGTGTCAAATGGGTGAACCATTGTAGCATGGTCAATGTCCTACTCTTACCATCACCAAATCCTTGGTGACATCAAATACCACAGCTTATATTATTCTTTAATTGGAATGTGTCAAACACATAAGCATAGAACCGTTATCAATTACACTCCAAAATCAACATCCTCATACAGAACAAGGCCATAAAGCAACAAACAGCACCATTCACTATGACTGATGAAACAGAACGCAGCATATAAACACAGTTTTTGATGAGTAAGAGCAATTCCGACTTCAATTCCGACTTCTATAATTTGCTACATCAGAAAAAGAAACTAGTCATTAACCGCATAAAATCAAATGAGATATTCACCTTCGCAAATTTATAATTCTGCAAATCAACAAATATTTCACCACAAGAGTCTCTGCATTCAACAGTATAAAATGCTATACGTTTTGATAGCTTTCTGCATTTCTCATTGATCGCTATCTGTGGTTAAAGCGCAAAAAAAGATAAGACAAACATATTAAAACACAAGAAGTCATGAAAAAAAAAATTACAATAGAAAACCCAAGTACTGACAGAGAAATCTATCTTCTAACTTTTTATGTAAGAATTTTGTTTCTAGAAACCATAAATGTTAAGATAGTAAAGTGAGTTTGTGGCGTACTTTTGTAGCAAGGGAGCAACAACTGACAACCACAACATCAAATCTATTCAGGAAATCTCCACCGAAGCTTGACAGATCACCTGAAAATTTTAAGATTGTATATTTTTAGAAATGCAAATTTATAGAGCATTCCTTCGTAACAAACATACAAGGTCCAATTCCCCACGGTGAAATGTTATGTCATGCAATTATAGATTTAATGCTAACAGCAATGACCACATCATAACAACTTGCACAGAACAACAGTTACAATGATGATTAACTCTACAAGAACAAAAAAGGAAAACATGGCAAAATTTGTCAAACACCATGATCATGTAATCTTATTTTACGAAGGTGAGAGAGAAAAATTACTACAATCACTTATGAGGAACTCTATCAAATCCTTAAAAGGAATTTATTGGATGAAAATATTTTCCTACGACGAAATGCATATAATCTATAAACTATCCAGTAGAGGCTATAACTAGAGAAAATCAATAAATTCATAAATGAACAACTCTGGAATATGTAAACAAAGTGACAACCTTTTTCTGCGGAAACACGGACCATGGGATTGAATTCTTTCAGAGAATCACTACAGACCTCAGCAATAGTTTTACCACCATAAATATTCTCGTCGGGAAGCATTAGGAAATTAGCAGACAGAGCTTCCTCAGTCACAAGCCGATCATCCACCAATGTCAAACTACCAACTCCTGCTAGTACAATATTTTTGCAAAACTACACACAACAAAGTAGTCAAAAACGCATCCAACAATTTGATTATAAAGTTTACAAGTAGCTATGAACTTACCTCAGCAACGGTTCCTTTGATTCCACACACCAAAATATGAGCTTTAGTGAGTCTATTAACATCAAATTGAAAACCCATTTCAGAATCAAACATACGCATCTCCGAAAAGAAGAAGATGATGAAAATACCTTCTTTGAGCATCAACGCCCCAAACCCTAATTTGGCGATCGTAAAGAGCAGTCTCCTGCTCAGTCAGCTCCTCTCCGTTCATTTCCAAACTCAACCTGACAATTCAAATCGATAATTATGGAATTGGGTGAAGAAGGAACTGTAAAACCAAGCTCGGTGATGCTCAGAACTAAATCAAATTCGAATTTTTGCGCTTCACCAACAAGAACAACCACAAGCTTTAGACCAGTTTTGTTGACCATGCGGGTCCAGTCAACCCATATTTGATGGCCCAACGATAATAGCCCAAAACCCTTTCACCATTTATTTATTTGAGTATTTGAATTCATGATCAAATATAAAACATATTTTTCAAAAAAGTAGTGTTTCATGGTACATGTAATAGGAAGCAAGAGAGGTTGATGAAAAATCAAGAGTCATGCCTAGAAAACATGTAACCAACACAGTATGTTCTAGAAACAACGTGCTTCCTCTTTTTAGCCTTGTCGTCTTCTTCCACAACATTTCTCAACAGTCTCTTGAGACCTGCAAATTCAGTACACCAAAATTTAATTGCTAAACGTAAAAGAAACAAGTGTCAAAGAGATTGGTCACTTACCCAACTCCTGCTCCAAATTTGATTGGTTAGTTGGCATGGTGATGACCCAGATGATCAGTACCACAACATTCAGCGAAAATGGTACTGTTTTGAAGACTATTGAATGGTAAATTGGGAAAAAGTAAATGTGGAGAGTCAGAAAAATGAAGGGACATTTGGGTACTTAATCGTAATCGAGAAGTGTAATAGACAGACAGTTCGCATTCACAAATGGTGTTCATCACTTTGTGTCAGAAAATAGTTTGTGAAATCATTTTCTTTACAATAACTTTGTTTTGATTTAGCAATCAACAATGAAACAGAATAAGAATAATTGGCAAAGAATTATATTTTCCAATTCTCTGATCGCTTAATCCTTGCAAGGATACATGTAAATATATGTAGGAGTAGGACCCCATACAAAGGCAACAACTTCATACGTGGCTGGAATCACTTGGTAGGAAGCAGGGGCAGAACCAGAAATTTCCGGAAAGGTGGTGACGGCTTTAATTAGAAAAAATATACATACAGTTTAGTTTTCGTATGATAGATTTTGACGTTTAAACAATATTCATGGTCACCAATCCGTCATATCTAAAGTTCGCATGTAAAGTCATAAATTTTTTAGAGAGAACAATATTTTGATTTAAATGAGTTGAAATTTTAAAAATATTTTCGATTTTTGTCTTTAAATATTAGACTAAAAATTATTATAATCCAACATAAGTACAATTCAAGCTAAATATTGGACTCGATTAATAAACAAAGCATCCTCAAGCTTAACTTTTTGGCCTTCGATAGACTCGTGAGATGGCTCACCTAAACATGATTTATATTTATACATGATTTTTTGGCCTTCATATATTTATACATGATTTTTAACTTTTAATTAGAATTTGCCGTAAAAATTAGGCAAATTGAACAAGATTGAGTTTGAATATTTTTCAACGAACTCGTGTGTGTGTGTGTGCACACGCGTGCGTGCGTGTGTGTGTGAACCTGAGCCAAACAATTTTCCGGGTCGAGTTGCATTCGTTGCATACATATTTTTGAAAAATAAGAAAATAGTAATATGGTCTAAAATAATAATAATAATAATAATAATAATAATAATAATAATAACAAATAAGGGATGGGTCTCATGAATTCAAATTAAAACAACCAAATCTTATTATTAAAAGGGGAGTGGCATGTACCTTCCTCTTTCGAGAGAGATAGGTTTTCGTTGGTTCTGGCGATTTCTCCCGGCGGCGAAGCTTGTGGCGGCGGCATCTGGGAGCGAAGGTGAGTCTGGTTGTGGCTTGGTAGTGCGGCGGTGCAGGTGAGAGCGCCTATATAAGGAACTGTTACAGATCTGGTTTTGGCACCAGATCTGGGATTTTGTAGAGATGGGAGATGTAGGGTGGGTTGGGTACGGGCTGGGAGCGACGGCGGCGGCTGGTGGTGTGGGGATTGGAGGCGTGGTCGAGAGGGAGAGGGAGAGGAGGGGGTCGGAGCTGGAGAATGGCTCGGGGGTCGGAGGTGGAG
>JAYMTP010002922.1:0-18285 GCA_036897365.1 Geranium brycei
TATATAGAAAATTGAGTCAACTCAAGTCTTGGCTTTAGTGAGTGACGATGAAACGGTCCAGCACGAAATTTTTGAAAAGTACGTTTGTGGTAGCTTCTCGCTTCCTTCTCACGTCTCCTAGACGACGTCGTTTTGTATTTTCCAATTTATAATGCTCTTTGGACTTTTCTTCATGGTACTATAAAAGACGCGTAAAGGAACTTTTACTTTACCCATTAAAATTTTTATTCTACACACTAATTTTGTGGCAAAAAAACTAAAAGACAGCTATAGCATGTACTTTTAAATTTGCAAATAGAATGTACCATTTTCTTGAACGTTTAATTGTTAAAACGCGAACTACTAATTTCGAGATGCATTATAAACGCGCTGAAAATTCTAATCCATGCATATTTGAAACAAGCCCCCCGGTATTTTAGTTTCATTGACCCCTCGACCGATCGAATCGACTCTTTTGAAATAAAATATTTTATACGTAAAATAATACGATGGGTTTTGGCTTGGATGTATCGGGATGAGTTTTCTTTGCCTCAATTCCCATATTTGTTTAAAAATAATTCTTGATCGCATTCTGTCAAAATGCGAAATCTCTTTAAAATATCATTATTAATAAAAATATGTATTTGAAAACTCAAGTCTGGATAAATGAAAACATTTATTTATTATTCAAGTTAAGAAATCTTTATTACGATGCAAACAGAAGTATTGAAATAATCATTTGATTAAGGAAAATATAAAGTTAGGTTAATAATTAAGTAGCATCCTATGTGAAAAGAATCATAAAAAATGGAAGGGACACGTCATTAAGATGAATGGGTCATTCTTAATCTAGTTTAAGGTCAATGAATTATATTAATTAATCTGATCATGTCTGTTGATTCAGTTTAGTTCACACTAACGTCAACGTGAATAGGACACAAAGTAACTAGAATCTTCCTTGTCCGATCTGAACCTGCCTTTAGTAGTTACTATTTATAGTATATATTATTATCACCTAATTTATTTGATTTTTTTTAGAAGAAATTGATTCTATATGTAAATAATTGTTTACTGTCACGTGCATGATAAATTGAATTCTGAAAATTGACAGTAATGTCGATTTGATTTTTGTTCTCTATTATTTAATTATTTATTTTGATGATTAATATTTTTCGAGTATTTTAATGGAGTGGTTGTTTAAGTTAGAAAAAATTTCACATAATTTCTCTTAACTACGATCGAGTTTCACTTAACTCTCATTAACTTTAAAATCAACGTGATAATCCTTTAAGTTTGAAAATGTTTCCCTTTACCCTTTTCCATTTAACATTTTAAAAAAATTGTATATTTTTTGTGAAATGACAAAAATACTATTATATTAAAAATTAAACAAAAATAATGATGTACTTTTTTCTATAATTTTTTCATTGTAGAAAATAAAGAATAAAATTATTTTAGTAGTAAAAATATTGTTTTATAAAAATTTCTTAATAAAAATGATTTTTAAACATCGTTTTTTATTTTTAAATTTTTTATAAAAGAATTATTATTTTTAAAAAATCAATACCAAAATATTGTTTTATTCTTTGTTTTTGCATAAACAAATAAGAAAACAAAAATTTTAAATTATTTTTATTTATTTTTTATACAAGAGTATTTTCGTTATTTCATAACAAATTTAACATAATCTTTTTAAAAATTAACCGAAAAGGGTAAAGTGAAATGTTTTTAAACTTAAGAGATTTCTCAAGTTGATTTCGAAGTTAAGAGTAATTAGGTAAAACTCGACCATAATTAAATGAGATTATGTGAACCTTTAGTTTATGTTTCGATCAAAATAATTACACGTAAGTACGTAACAATTGAAACACGTGCGATAATAATGTATCCGAGATCGAGAAGCTAGCTCGAAGTTGACCTTCGAGATGGGCCCAAATGTGGAGTAAACCTGCTCGTTCAGTTACATAATATGGGCCATCACAAGGGGCCCATAATGGGATTGAGCGGCCCGTTTAGTCATGACCATTATGGGTCTTGAAGACCAAGGCCCGGATATGAAGTTGAGCAGCCCAAGTGATCATGTCCAATAACATGCCTTTACGTGGTCCTGTGGCGCAATGCCACGTGTGAACCATAAACAAAAAAGCTTATCTCTTCCCGCCGTCAAAGTCCTCACCGCCCAATTACCGAACGACCGACCCTCGAGAAAGAAAATGATCCTCTGCGGCCGCGACCACTCTACTTCCCTCTATTTGTGGTGGGCATGGTTTCAGAATACAAAGTTCGAACCAGACGAATACTTGATGCACCCGCCTCAACCAAAACAGGTGAAACTCAAAAAAAAATCGAGTGCATGTCTAGTGCGGGTATGGTGCAGGCTTTTATCAGGTTTTTTGAGCGGATGCCGGTGGACTTATATCCGATCTGATGCTGACGTGCACCAATAAAGTTTTACAAAATAATAATTAATTTAAATATTATAATTATATTCTTATTTCTTATTATCTAGATGTTATAATATTTTTATTGTAATAATTAATTTGGGCCAGGTTTCTGAAACATACCCAAGTTTTGAACGGATTGGACACTCGAAAAGGTTGTACGAGTTTCGAACGGGTCGGCGTCCGTACATAAGTAGGTGTGGGTTTTGCGAAACTCAGTTGCCATTCCTATTTCAGAACCAGATCGAACCCTCCAGTTCACTATATCTGAAACCATTATGCAAAGAAAAAGTCCGCTGACCGTGATTTTCTAGTTCAGTTCTCGGTTTTACTGATTGCAACATGATTTATAACCAAAAAAATTTAAATTTAATTATAAGAAAAGTATTGACGGAAATCGAATGATAACATTTAATTATTTCAACCCAATTGAAATATGAAACTTGCAAACAAAATAACAATACAATAGAAATAACATATTCCTCGTCTTCATTATTCAAGTCACAACAATTTTAAATATCGAGAGAGATAATTGAATCAGAACTGAACGTTCTCCCAATTTAAACTAAATATAACTATGAATCACAATTCTTAAATTTTTTATAATTTGAATTTAGTTTGATTTTCTGATTAGTTTTGAGTTCAAAATGTCAACCTTTACTCTCTACATTTATTGTTTTTTTTCAAAGTCATAATCTGGATAATTCTAATTATCAGAAAAAGAAGATTTTTTTTTCTGGCACCGAAGATATTTAAACATATCTGCCGACGTGTATAGACAACATTGGCTGCGACCACAAATGCAACCAAACCCGCGCCGCAGGGGATTAAAACCGGCGGGTTGTTATAAAAATGCGAGCGACAGAGCCAACCACATCAGCAAACACCAGAAAGCCTCACCATCTCTATCCTCTCTCTCTCTCGAACCCGAAACCGATAAATTTGGCCGATTTCGGCGAGTTTCGGCGATTTTTTCCTCTCCGATGGTGTCGAAGAACCCGAATCAGGGAGATGGGTTTTACTTGGACTCCTCGGGCATGGCGATTCCGGGAATTGGGCAGTTCGGCGGGAACGCGGCGGCGGAGGATCTGAGCAAGAAGATCAGGAAACCCTACACCATCACCAAGTCCAGAGAGAGCTGGACCGATCCGGAGCACGACAAGTTTCTCGAGGCTCTCCAGCTGTGAGTTTGGATCGGTTTTGGGTTTTTTGTTTGTTTGTTGCGAATTGGGGAATACCCATGTTTTGGTTTGTGTGATTATGTGGATATGGTGTTGTGTTTGCGGGTGATGGAGGGGGTTTTTGGGTTTTGTTGGTGGGGTTTTGTGAAATGTGTTGGTGATTGAAGTTTTGGGTGGAGGTGTAAATGTGTGTGTATGTGTAATTTGTGACCTAGGAGTTTTGAGGCAATTTGGGTATTGGATGGTTTTGAGAATTGGAGGGTATAGGAGGGTATGAATGTGAAATTTATAGGAATTTGAGTGTTTTGTGGTGGAATGATGATGTAGGGTTGTGTTATTTGATAGTATCGAATCCATTTCTTACCATGGTGCTTCTGTTTTTTGAATTTGAAAAAGCATTTCCTATATTAGTATGATTTATTCCACCACAAAACACTCAAATTGAGGGTTTTTGTTGTGAATTTTCGAATATGGATGTCTTGGTCAATTGGTGGGTGTGACTGTGTGGATATGGTGTTGTGTTTGTGCATGCTGGAGGGTTTTGTGCAATGCGTGGGTAATTGAAGTTTTGAATGGAGGTGTGAATGTGCGTGTATTTTTTGTGCCCTAGGAGTTTTGGGCCAATTTGGGTATTGAATGATTTTGAGAATTGGAGGGTATGAGAAGGGTATGAGTGGGAAATTTATAGTAATTTGAGTATTTTGTGGTGGAGTCATGAAATGGGGTTGTGTTATTTGAAGATGTGTAATCCATTTTTCATTATGGTGCTTTTGTTTTTTGAAGTTGAAAATGCATTTCCTATATTAATATGGTTTAATGATGTGATTAATAGTAGTGCCCTTCTTTGTGCCTTAAGTGTTGATTGAAATTGAGAGAATTAGCTGGTTGGAGTTTAAAATTGCTGCTTTTGAACTACATGAAGATGAAATCGTATGAATGAGAATTGGGGTCCCGAATGAAGGGAACGTTAGGTTGGGAAGGAAGAATATGCATCTTGTTCGGAGTATAACTTACTACCTCCCTCCCAAAACAAATGGAAGAGATAAAATTTCTGAAATTTAGCTGGAATGCCATTGGTTGGTGCTTCAGAAGACTATTGAACTGATAACTAATTTGCTTGTTAGGGAGACTATCTAGAGAGCTCTTGAATGGCATGATGAGTGTTTTGTTGTTGAAATGTTCTTTTAATATCTCATGGAATTGATCAAACTCCCCCAGTTGACTGGGGAAAAGGCTAAGTTGTTGTTGTTGATGATCAAACTCTCAATTGTATCCAGCTTTGATCGAGACTGGAAAAAGATTGAAGCGTTTATCGGCTCAAAAACTGTTATCCAGGTAATTGGAAGTGCACAACAATATTTCAAATTTCCTAACTATACGTAATAGTCACATGTTTCTTTCTTTTTGGTCGGCAATGCAAGAACAGAATCACAAAAATGTCATTACTGTTTTATGTATACGTTTTACAATAGAAAACTTCTCGTGAAGTTCACGTATATGTTCGTAGTTTTGTATTCATTTCCCCGAGCTGATTGTCTCCAGACACACCTCATATTTTAAACTCAAAAAGGCTACAACTACCGTGGAATGCTAGATTTTTTTTTATTGTTGTGATTTTAGCTATCTTACAATATCAACATCCATCAGGAAAACTATTGAAGTGTACTTGTTGCAGATTCGTAGTCATGCGCAAAAGTACTTTCTCAAGGCTCAGAAGAGCGGGGCAAACGAACATTTACCTCCTCCTCGGCCGAAAAGAAAAGCGGCTCATCCATATCCTCAGAAAGCATCAAAAAATGGTAAAATTACCTAGCTTTAAGCTTCTCTTAGCTGTACAATCATATCTCTCGGGTATTATGGATATAATATTATAATGTATACTTTATTTGGATGCTTCAGTACTTCCACAGGTGTCATGCGCACTACAGTCATCCGGTCTACTTGAACCTGGGTTTGTTATAACCCCAGAATCACCGTCTGTGCTGAGGGATTCAATTGCTAGCGCTGCGGTGTCAACCTGGACAAACAATCCCGTCCAAACAGCTAGTCTATCAAATGCGACAAAAAGTTAGCTGATTTTTACTTGTAAATTTTGTATCTGTTCAGTTGGTCTGAACTCTGAAGTAGTCCGCCGGTTGAAAAAACTGGCATGTGTACGATACTGACGTATTTATATTGTAAATGTGTGTCAAAGGGTTCTTTTGGGAACTAACATCTTTTTTGCTTGTTTTTGCAGGACCAGTGGCGGCTACTAACTGCTGCAGCAGCACCGAGAGCACTCCAAGGACAAAGCCGATTGGAGAAACAACAGATCAAGGAATTCATAGCAATCCATTGAGAGGTGGGGTTAATATAGATCGTATCTTTGACCGTACAGATTTATATGTGCAAAATTTCAGGCAATGCAATACTTTTCTGAATGAGAATAAAGAAAAAAGTGATAATTATATAGAATCAGAGGATTTTTCTCAGACTTTTTTTAACTTTACTCGGGAGATGTAAATAAAAATTTGTAACTGCAATTTATGCTTGTTTATATTATTTTTGTTTCGTACCTTTTTCCTTTGGATGCAGTCCTGCCCGACTTTGTTCAAGTCTACACCTTCATTGGCAGTGTCTTCGATCCAAGTGTCACTGGCCATTTACAAAAGCTAAAGTCGATGGACCCTATTGATGTCGAAACTGTATGTTCACTTTGCACTGTTACTTCTATGCTTAAACTTTTTTGTGAAACTGCATGTTATTTTTGCACATTCACATAAATATTTGTGGCCAAATTGCTACACAATGTCTCAATCAATACAAATGAATCTCTAATTTGACGTCTCTCAACTTGTGCATCACAACGCTCACACAAGGATCAACTTGTAGCTTTCCTTGACCAGTGAATGACTTGGATCTGAATAGTATTCGATAAAAAAATACAATTTCTAATTGTTTTTGGTTCGTGTAATAACAGGTGCTGTTATTGATGAGAAACCTATCCATGAACCTCAGTAGTCCTGATTTTGAGGATCATGTAAGTGAACTCACCTCTGATATAATCTTTTCATGTATTACTAATTTCATTCACTAGTTAAGGTTCAATGCAGTTAATATCATGCAAATATGCAATATGCACCATCATTTATTCTTTGTTTATTTTGTCATCAATAATTTAAGGGAAAATTGCAAACAAATGCCATGAACTTTTCCAATTTTGTAAAAAGTGGCTGTGAACTTACCATTTTTTTGCAGATTGTGTACATTTGTCCAAAAATGACCAAAATGCCCTTAAAATAGTTTTTTTAAAACTTAAAATTTATTTGTTTCAACACGAGTTCGTCGGTTTTTTTATTCTTGCACACCATTGATGTTTTTCATGAGAATTCAGATCTAGACGAGTTCAGATTAAAGAGAGAAACGGCAAGCTCGAGTTGAAAAACTTAATTTTTATTTTTATGTTTTAAAAAAAATTAATGCTAAAGGCATTTTCGTCACTTTCGACAAATTTTGCAAAAAAGTGATTAGTTCACAACCACTTTTTACAATTTTCCCATGATTTAACTAGGAATACCACTGACATGGGGATTAGAACCAGCGACCACACACGAGGTCTCTATCACTTTGTTCAGTCTTTGATTATGCACCACACTAACATATTGATAGGACCACACGACTATTGCTGTTAACTCTATTTCTGCATATCGCCGATTGCTAGTTTTCTGCATCTTATGACCGTTGTACTCAAACCTATATCTTTTTCCACAGAGAAAGTTGCTATCCTCATATGAGATCGATTCAGAGGCGACTAACCTCAATGCTGCATAAACCCAAGATGCGGATCGCTAGGTAATAATCGAAAAAACTACTCTCATTTTTTCTTTCGTGTTCTTGTTTTCTATTGCATAGGTGAACTTCAGATTACTGACTAATTTCAAATATAAATGCAGGAGGGAAACAACCATAGGACTTCAACTGGGAACCAGGAGCTGTGGAGAGTTTGGTAGTAATCCTCCATAACTGTGTATATATTGGAAGGAGAGGGCAGAATTGTAATTTTGGGAATGTATAGCATCAGTCAGTTCAAGTTGTTTTTGAATGTTGTGCTGTACAGTTCTGGGCTTTATATGTATGCATGTATTATTCAAGTTTTGTCTCTAAATTGGCATAGTATATAATATAATATATAACAATTCTTGTGCTTGTGTAGATAACCATTTTTTCTCTGCCGTATTTGAATACTATCGTAAAATTAAAGAAGCTCCTTTTAATGGTAAGGTGGGTTTTGCGAACAAGTCACTTTTTGTTAAACATTTGGTTCACATTTGTTTTAGTTCACGTGTTTTATAATTAAATTTGAGTTCAATGCATGATTAATTTAATAAACGACTCAAGCTCAAGTCTCACTATTTAAAACTTGTGAATCTCGCTAGCTTGTTTAGTTGTTTATATATTTTTGTTTAATATGATAAACAATAATTTGTTTTTAATATTTATTTATGATGAGAAACGAAAATTATCCGAGTCGAATTTGAATTTGACTAATTCTTTTTCGAGCTTAATTATCAAATTTGAGTTTAATCACATAAGTTCGTTCATATTTGAGACGAGCAATGTTATTTGAAGTTGAACCTTGATAAAAATATGCTCGATATGAGAACCTTATAAATTCCTTAAACATTTATAATAGAAAAAGTATGTAATCACACGCACGAGAAAATATGAAATTGCTTCGAAACTCTAATTAGATGCAAAACATAAAGTTTCTGTTTGCTATGTTTGTCCTAGTACATATCACCCTCTCTAAAAACTAAATTCAGAGTACAAACAAAACAACTGAGGGACTTAGCTAAGTTCAATTCACAACACCAACAACATTAGAGATGGAATCACAGAACTTTGGTTGTCTGGTCCGAATCCAGTGTCTACCTCTTACCACGCAATTTGAAATTCTTCACCTGTTTTTGGTTCTGGTTCTGGTTCTGGTTCATGTAGAGCTGATTGACCTGGACTTGAATCTTGTATCCACCATAACCTGGACATATAGACACAGATTTATAGTACATGAAGATGATGAGACTGTGCTAGTACCAAATCTAAATGACTGAATCTAGGGTTGCTCACGGTTCGGTTTTGGACCAAACCGGTTCAGAATCAAATCAAATCGAGCCGGTCACTTCGATTATAAGAAAATCAAAACCGGAACGTTAGAATTCGGCTCGGTTTTGAATCGGCTGATTTTTGGTTTGGTTAGCTCATTAACTGAACTTCATGAAATTCTCACATTTTAGGTCGGTTTTGACTTTTTTGTTGACCCAATATTTTAAAACCCGATTAATGAAGATCAAGACTTAAAATGAGTCACGTGTCTAAACTAATCGGTTTTCGAAGACTTAAAATGAATCACGTGTTCAAACTAATCGGTTTTTTTATTCGGTTCCATCGGGTTCAATTATTTTTCGGATCGGATCGTTTTGGTAATTTTTGGGTTGCCCTATGAGAATCCATTCACCAGTTTGAATAACGCCTCCACCTAGGTAGGTCGGGTTTTTAACATGTTATATAAGTCTAGTTGGATTAAGACCCAACCTCTACTTTTCATGGGTGTTTGAGTACCCAACCTAAAAGACGTGAATCTGTTCATCATCTTAAAGAGCATTCTATACCTCTATCTATAAGTTTGAGGTCTTAGGTGGGTCGGGTTTTTAACAGAACACTGAACTCAACGATGGTAGTCTTTGTAGAGAAAAGAGAGCTTTTACCTGGATTTGGCAATACTCCATGGCCTCCATAGCCAGTTTGCTGATAAACCTGAGGATATGCTAGCCATTGGTATGGAGCCTGGCCAAATTGTGGATAGCTGAAGGTTGGAGGAGAGACAAAACTTCCCAGCCAGGCGCAAGGTTGCTGGTAAGGATAGGGAGGCGCGTTTCCTGGATACCAAACATGAGGCGGATTGAAACAAGCCGTTTGAGGGTTGACCTGAGAGTGGTTGAACTGTGGGTGACACTGCTGAGAATGTACGTTGTAAGTCTCCATACCTAAACCCAATGCTGACAGCTTCCTAGCAAGATCGGCTTGTGCACTCGAATCAGAGTCCTGTGGCGTTGTGGAGTAATCGAATGTGAACAAGCTGTCTTCGTCGGGGAGGTGGATTTCCTCCTCTGTGGAACCCGTTCCATGGATCAGGTTGTGGGGGAGACTGCTCTCGAATCTCGATTTGCTTCTCTTCCCTGTAATGTTACGCGATTTCTCATTACATTCGAGTTTTAGATGGAGCTCGTCTGATTCTGAAGAAGCATTGCTTTGCTCTGGTGACAGTTTGAGATCTTCCTGATCGATTCCACATTGTAGCCAAGTGAGGAGGTGTGAACTTGCATCGTGATCGTCGGGAGACTTGTACTGCTCATGCTCAGTAGGGTGATTTTCATTGGCCTCTGCTGATAAAACAGACTGTTCGAGTTTTAGCTGGAGCTCGTCCGAGGAAGCGTTGATCCGCTCTGAGGACAGTTTGAGATCCTTCTGGTCGATTCCACATTGTAGCCAAGTGAGAAGGTGTGAACTTGCATCATGCTCGTGCTCAGTTGGGTGATTTTCGTTGACCTCTGACAAAACGGACTGTTCAAGGTAAGTGAACACTTCCTGGATCAGATTTGGTTCACAGCATTGGTGCGATTCCTCAGAGTCTCCATTGGTAGTTTCGTGCTGCTGATCGCTCGATCCAGAACATTTCTCAGCATTAGCAACCTGTCATCATCAAATTTTAGTAAGTTCAGCCTACATGATGATCTATAAGCCTCTAAATTGCAGATGAGAAGAAACAAAGCACACATCAGTATAGATAGGACTTTACGGGAAGTTGAAACCGCGAACGTGGCTAATGCAATTACTTAGCTAACATATCAGAAGTCAATATTCATTCCTACAGAAAATCTAAAATAGTAGAGAACATGCACATATGGAGAGGGCTTCACGCAAAGACTATCTATATTTACCTCTATTGAGGAAGAAATGGTTGGTGATTCTGTTCCAGAAGTCTTCTCAAGGGATGTGCTTACAGATTCTTCAGTTGATTGTCCTGATGAAAGAACTGGCGTGGATAACAAGCCCTTGGTGGAACCGCCATATGAAGCTGGGGGCACCCCAAAATCCTCCGCTTTAGACGCATCTGAAGTTTTGGTGTGCTCATATTTCCTCGTCAAGTGGAAAGAATCTGGATGGATGGAGTTTTGTGTTACAGTTGGGACCAGACAGGTCTGTTTAATGACAAACCTATATACTACAGCTAAAACTGCAAAGGCAAGAATGCACCAACCACAGAGAAAATTCACTAGTAAGCAATTGAAATGAGGGAGGTTTGTACCTTTTCTTCTTCTTTCCTCCTTATCTCTCTCACCACAACTGATGTCAGAACCAGAAGTGTCCTCGCTAAATGAATCGATACTTCCTCTTCCTGAATGAGGCATCACCTGACAAACACACCTAATTGTGACTGCCAAGCATATCTGTAGACTGTACTGCTTAATTTATATAATTTATCAGTGGTCACCCTCTAGTGTTGTGAATTTGAATGCAATCGGTACCAAATAGAAATATATATAGGTGTAAGGTACTAGCCAGACCTTGTAAAAATGTGGAGGACGGTATGGTTTTTCACTCTTCTTGAGTGCATTACCATCATTGCTGCACTGAACTTTCAGAGAAGATACTGTTGCTATACATCCACTACTTCCCAAAAGGCCATCATTTGAAGGGTTTCGCAATAAACCTCTTGATAGGCTCCCAGAACGTCCAGAATCTGCACCATAAGATGATCGGTTCACAACCATCAAAATGCAATCAAAACTTCCAAACCATAGGCATCCAAAAGGGTAAAGTCAATCGGAATGCGAGCAAGTCCCATATTCATTTGCTAGAACAACATAAAGAAGCACATAGACTAGGAGAAGCATGCAGCCTTTTATCATAGTTTACTTTCATGTATAATAGATCTTAAATTCTAAACACTTCAAAGTTCAACCCCAAATGATACGAGGAGAATGACAGTTCCCAGTGAATATGGTAAGGTAACTTTGAAGGATTGCTACCAGCACTTGGAAGCTCTCTCGTGAAACTACTTCAAACAACATCCTACTCTAAGTTCAGAAAATATTTTTGCATGTCTATGTAACTACATATATGAAGGATTGTAACAATTAAAGAAATTTGTAAATCTTTCTTCTACTATGCACTTCAAATACCAAGAAAGTGGAAAGGGAAACATATCGGACAGAAATTTGGTGATTAAGTTAGGGGATTGAAGATCCGCTTACAGAAGAATCCTAACTATCCGACTTCATATTTCCACAAATATAAGTATATGGTTCAAAACAAACCTCTAGATGAAGACTAAATACTATAATTTAGAAGGATATTAATCTAACAAAAAACACTCATATTTCACACTGGATTTCGAGTATAAACATGCCGTTGCTAGAAGGTTTCTACAAAGAAAGTAAGGATAGTCATTCTTCAGTAACATTTATGCTGAAAAAAGAGCCCCAACCCCATTTATCAGCAGATAATTTAAGGAAATGCTTAACATATAGCTGATCAAATCTTTAGTGCGTTTTCATTATCTATAGACGTAGCATACACGGGACTGCACTATTAGATCTACTATAAGCAATCAGTGTTTATTGACTTGTTATTAGAAGTGACACTGAACTTCTTAATTGGATTGTTTAGCATGCTACAGCACACACATCCCATATTCATGTACAATCAGGATCACAAGTCTACAAAGGATAACCTTATTTACTGTGAGTGTACAAAAATTTGCTTATATGTAATTAATGTGGCCATGCATTTTCCTTTCAACTGTATATGTAGACCTTTGCTTCACAAATGTCCATATGGATTCTTTGTCCAAACACTCCTCATACATCCCTAGGTATATAACACGGCAATGTCCTGCCTCATGATTAACATCAGGACAATGAAATCTAAATTGCTCTTAAATTATTATCAGCCAAATAAAAACCTAAAGCAAAGCCTCTCTTGAAGAGGATAATAATGTAACAGTATATTGCGTTAACAGGCTATTATTGGAGTTGAAACACGAACCCAAATTGAGAGGAAACTGCAGCAAACCAGTGGATGCATCCTCAAATTCACTGTCCAAACATAGCACAAATTACAGAAACATGAATGCAAGCTTAAGTATACAAAAAAGTTCTTCACATAAACAGTAGCATAGCAACAAATTAAAATTTAGCCAGTACAGTGATATCTTACTGTAACATTGAAGAATCAAAGTCTCTTGGCAAACATCTGCACCTCTCCGTCCCACATAAAGACAAGAGAAAACCTCTCGAATATGAAATTCTTGAGCACCTGAAACACCAAAGCACCAGGAAAAAAAATCAAATCCACTGAACTGAACAATAACACCTTTCCTTATCCAACAAATCGCTAGACAAAACATATAAAAATGTTTGGGAAACATAAAAAGCATCAACTGATCATATTCATGTCCCGTGACTGATAATTGATCCAAGAAAAGGAGAGACCTTTTCCCAGATTCATAAAAAGGCCCTTTCCACCAAAAATCAGAATTTAATCTATTTTTCTCTACATAAACCTTCTCAACAATGCCTCACTAGCTCATGCCACAAAAAAATCAGGGAAAAAGATTCGATCACACCACAGCAGCTCAAAACAAACAAACAAACAAAAATAAAAAATAAAGAAAATAATGAGATTACTTGTGAGACTGTATCGAAGCTCCATCCGATTCCAGCTGAGTAATCAATCCACGAAATCCACTATCTGGTCTCATTTTCTCCGGGAAAATTTCCTGTATCAATGTCACCTTTCTCGCTAACAAATTTTTCCACAAAATCCTAAACCGAAAAACTCGTTACACAAACAGATCGGCTCCGATCACGATCACTGCAAATCCTTAAAGATCTAGACCTCGACACTGATCTTGCATTTTCACAGTTATTACTCTCATCACCATCGATTTCAGTTCTCTACACTGTGCGTACACATCACAAATTTACCTAACAAACCAACAAAAAAGTGAAAACGAGAACAGATTCGAGAAAATCAGCATCAGAGCCTCCAAATCTCTCCCTCACAGGCTTCGTTTTCTCGTGAAAAAAAAAATCAAAACCCGGAGGGTTTAGCGTGAACGAACGTGTTTGGCAGCTCGGAAAGCGAGAGAAAATGAGCAAGGCGTGGAGAGAAAATGTGAGGGTCGCTCCTAAAGACATTGCCTGGAGACACGTTGGTCTGGTATTTATAGGGGCTCAAAAACACAACCTTTAGCCACGTAGATAAAAAATCAGCCAATAGAAGCTCGACACGTCATGAACTTGCAACGTTTCGCGGACCTATTTTACCACTTTATGACGTGGCTGGATTTTAGTGGCTGTGTGGATAATGTGGACCCTATTCCTGTGGGGCCCGCCGTGGGTCTGATATTTTTTATCAACTTGTCGTATTTATTACACATATATATATTCATGCAAATAACAGTCGATTTCAATTCATCTTATACTTGTGATTAAGAAAATCTAATGAATTGTTTATTATAATTGTCTATGAATAAAGCTTATTTATTTGTCAGTTTCTTATTGTCACAACCATTTATGTATCAATTTAACTAGTTTCTGGAGTATAAGATTCGTCTGTAGATATTTAGAGAATCGATTAGTAGGAGTTTTTTGTAAACGTTTCTCGATAAATCTCCACCCGAAAGAGGTGGAGGGCGAAAGGGAAGAACTGGGAGAAGGTGGAAATAGAATCAGACTGTGTCAAGGTGGTGGAGCACATCTGCCACAGGAAGCAGATCGCAAACACGTTCAGGGGAATCATTTTCGATTGTTGTCGTATGCTTACCGTCCTGGGGACAAGGATAACTTTATCTCGCCGTTCTTGTAATGTAGTGGCTCATGAACCAGCCGGGTATGCCTTAACTAACATCAGTCGGGATTATGGTGAGGGATATGTCCGACCAAGTATTGCCTTGGCTGTTCGGCGAAATGCTGGGTTAGCTGATTAATAATATTCGAGTTCTCCTTCAAAAAAAAACTCGATTTAATTCATTTTAATAAATTTTTGGATGACATTATTTATGATAATTTATGAAATGATATTTAATTAAAACTTATATTGTCTTGTATAGTGTGAATAATGTATGTTTTATGTAGTTTTCAACTTTCATATTTAATGAATTAAGGTGGGGATGGAGAGAAGAATCACATTGATATCATTTTCCTTTTTGGTGAGAAACTGATAATAATGATGAAAATAACTCCTTGAATTGTACTACAATCCAATTTTTATACTTTTATTTAAGTCTATAAATAACAATATATAGGACACTAGACTTTGATGAATAATCTTCGATAAAGACGTGTAACTTTAAGTATACCTTTCAAATTTAGACGATACTATAATAACATCGTTGTGTTACAATAAAAATATTCATTATTTCAAATATGCACTTGATGATAAGCATGATAGGATATTGGAGTGCAAAAATGTTTAATTTGTCATTAGTTTATTATTAGTCTCTAATTAATTTTTTATTAATCTCATGTCATACGTATATGGGGGAAAGGACCATACCTAATTAGTCTTTAAAATACTATCTCCAACTGATAAACGTCTGACGTTTTTCTGAATAATAAAATTTAGTATAAAATGTGCAAAAGACTATGTAATATATTTTGTTCGTGGTTGATAATTATTTTTGCCATTTTTGGATTGTGTCCATATATATTTTGTTTCAATTTATTAAATTTTGGTTCTAATATATAGGTGTCCAAAAATGATTGAATCGAACCAAAAAGTTGCAAAACCTAAAAAACCGAATTTGTTCGATTCTGGTTCATAAATGAGAATCAATAAAAAATTGAATCAAACAAAAAACATATCGATTTGGACACGTGATTCATTAAAAGTCATTGATCCTTATGAACTTGGTATAAAAATATTGGGGCAACAAAAAACAAGTCAAAATTAGCCTCAAAAGTGAGAATTTCATGAAAATCGGTTTAAAAATATCCAACTGAAAAAAGATAGGTCAAATAAAAGAATTTCATAACAAACTGAATTGAATCAAACTAAAAGATAACATATTTGAAACATAACCGAACCGCATTTTATTAGTTCTCTCATCTGCTGCTATGTTGGCAGAAGGAGACTGTCGGAGGAAGGAATGAGAGGTAACCCAATCGAGACCCAGTGGGCTGCTCGGAGTGCTCCGATCCAGAGATGGAGGCCTTCAGAAGGGATAGGGCTTAAGCTGAACTAAAAGCTAACATTAGTTGAAGCAGTTGCACTCAGGGAGACGCTAATTTAGGTAGCAGAGAAGTAGTGGAACGATGTCCAGATCGAAAATGACTGCCAAAGTCTTATTATAGCCATTTAGGGTGGTGGTAAGTTTTCCAACCAATGAGATTTCTTAGTCCAGGATTACCGCGGTATGTCCTTCTCTCGATGTAGCGTTTGTGATGCGTAATGCCAACAGAGCGGCCCATATTCTGGCCATAAGGTCTCTTGTTCAATCATATTAAATCATGGGTAAGAGTTCTGTCCCACCCAATTTTTTGGAGACCGTCGTGTCCTTAATATAATTTGCGGTTTGCTTTTAAAAAAACAAACTTGATGACTACATAGAAAAAATAAGAATATAATTTGGAATAAAATCATGCTATAGTGGAGCCGAAAGCCCACTCGATGGCCCATATTTGATGGACACAGAAAGCCCATTAAGAGCCCACATCGACCCATATGAGAAGGTGCGGAGCCCACAAAAACCCCAATATAAAAAAAACAATTTTGGGTTTCAAATCCCTACTTCTTTGTCTCTGTAAAGAGCTATTTTCTTCGTCCCTACGCAACCATTGTTGATCTCTCTCCCTCTCTGTAGCTTCTGTACCTGTAATGTTCATATATACGCGTTTTTGAAGTGCACTGAATGGTTCTGGTTGTTCAATTGCGTGTTCAAGGGCCGATACTCTCTTCTTCGTTGCCGTCAAAACCTAAACGCTCTGCGATCTCAGCTCAGGTTTGTGCTTCGATTTCCTCTGTCTTCGTCTTCGTTTTGTGATTCGATTATTGTTTTCCCTGGGTTTGTGTTCTTTGTGATTCGAGTTTTTGAACATCCACTATATTCTTAACACAGTAAATTGTGTTCGAGCCTGCATCGATCTGCAATAGAAGTTATGGGGTTTTCAATGCCGAATCTGATTTGCACAAATCTTAAGTTCGATTTTTTATTTAGGGTTGATAAGGTTTCCTATTTAGGGTTTCCTAATTTGGGTTAGTATATACTTTCCTATTTGAAATGTGTATTCCCTATATAAAGGGATGGCCTCATTGTATTAAGAACGACAATCATCAATAAAGCTTGGGATTGGCAGTTCATAATTTGAGATACTTCGTCCTGTTTCCCTAATTTGTTGAACAAAACGAATTTTTAATATTCAAGTTTGTTGAATTTTTTGTATTGAAGTCTTGTTTATTCTGTTATTTTAGGACAATCATCTGTACATGGATGATGATCAGGAGATGGAGAAGTTTGGGGTGGAGAACGATTACTATGGGGGTGAGTGGGCAGGCGGTGAGTTCTACTACCGCAAGCGTAAAGAGAAGCGCACACAGACCAAAGATGATGTCCTCTATGGAGTTTTTGCTGATAATGATTCGGACTTTGATGGTGGTGGCTCGAGGAAGCGACACAAGGACCTCTCAAAGAAAGCTGGTTTCACCAAACCTGTCAACTTTGTGTCAACTGGAACAGTGATGCCCAATCAGGAAATAGATAAAGTCTCGGAAGAGAATAATCAGGATGGGCTCAGATTAGGAATTGGAATGGGGTCCGGATTGGGGTTTAGTTCTAGCAAGAAAGAGGAGAATGGGAAGAAAGATGGCAGTGATGATGATGAAGACAAGAGCTTTCTACCAACAGCGTTTTGGAGGAAGATTAAGGAGGGGGCACAGAAAGGGGAGAAGGTAAGGGAAAAGTCGAAATTGGAGAAGAAAGTTGTAGGCGGGAGGAACGAAACAGAGGCTGGGAATGTTGGGACCTTTGAGAAGCATACCAAGGGAATCGGGACGAAGTTGCTAGAGAAGATGGGATATAAGGGAGGTGGGCTGGGAAAGAATGAGCAGGGAATCGTGGCTCCCATCGAAGCAAAATTGCGTCCAAAGAATATGGGGATGGGGTTTAATAACTATAAAGAGACTCCAAAGGTTCCAGAGCTGGAGGTGAACAAGAGTTTGCCACTGGCGAGTAAGCCGGTCGCAGGGAAGGCAAAAGAGAAACTTTGGACGAAGCAAGCAGGAAGAACAGCAGGAAGAGCTATTAGAAAAAAAACAAGAACAGGGTTTGGAGGGGTTTCAGAAGGTGTTTGATATGCGGGGCTGCAGGTTCGGATCTTAACGAATTTGGATGATTTGAACGCAGAGGAGAAAGCGAGGGAAAATGATATTCACTATGCCAGAACTTCAGCATAATTTGAAGCTGATTGTGGACTTGGCAGAGTTAGATATTCAGAAAATTGACAGGGATTTGAGAAATGAAAGGGGGACAGCTTTGAGCTTGCAGAAAGAGAAGGAGAAGTTAGAAAGTGAAGCTGCAAGACAACAGAAGCAGTTGAATAATATGGGTGAGATAGTTGGGGAACTAGATGGCATAAAGCAAG
>JAYMTP010002923.1:0-18284 GCA_036897365.1 Geranium brycei
ACAAATGAACAAAGTTCAAGTATTTATAGAGAAGAGAAATGCAAAACAATTTATTAAATCAATTAATTCAAATCAGATCGTTATGGGTAATAAACCCCCTTTATGAGAATATTAATTCTATTGTAACCACAATGTATTGATGACCAAAATCAATACAAGAATCTGATTTTTGAAATAATTAATTAAATAAATAAAAAATTTTTGTCCAATAATAAAGAAAGTGGATCAACCAAATGGGCCACTGAGCTTGACACAACCAAGGCCCAAAACCGTTTATCCAACAGTAGCCTCTTTGATTCGCACAAAATTGTAATCTAGACTTGAATCAAAATCTCATTTGGGCGCCTACGTACCCCGTTTCCATGGGGATCAAAGTTCATGTAGTTCGTCGTTGATCCTTCCTCCACTTGAACTTGAAACTCTTGACACCTCTCTTCCTTAACCCAAAAATGCCTAGCTTCTTGTTCTTGTGTTGAATTTCATGAAAGCTCTCTACTCTCTTATTGTGCCTTTAGTTTTCTAGCAAGAATTTCATGAGAGACAATCTCTCATGAGCTTAGAGAAGAAATGGAAGAAAACTTGAGAGACTCTCTCTCCTTTCTCTACACCACACACTCTCTCACTTGCATGTCTTGATTCTCAAATCAAAAAGATGAACTCTTCGATAATTATTAGAGTATCTAGACACGTACATGTGTCTTCTATGCAAGACACTCTTGCATGTCCATGACACCACATATTTAGATGTGGTGTACATGATGACACCTCAATTTCCACTAACTCTTCAAGTGTGTAGTGTTTGACAACAAGATTTCTTATCCTTATCTAGGATAAGATGTAGACATTAGGTTATTAAATTTATATCTTATATAAATTAATCCTAATGTTTATGAGCAACCATATTGGATTCAAATTTAGGATATGCTAGAGTCATTGCTTACTTGCAAATTGAATCCATACATTTCGATAAATTAGTCAACCACTTTGGCCAATTATCTAAATGAATAATGTCTTGAATTAGATCAACTATTTTGTGTGTGAATTTCTAGGTTTATATCTAATTGATATTGAGATTATAGCATTAACAAATTAATGTCATTGGAACACACTTTAAGGTTGTATCCCAACAAACCTAAAGTTCTCAAACATCATGGACAACGTATAGCATAACATGTCATGATTCCCAATTAGAAATGAATTGATAAGGCATTATGATATCATTCATATGCAAACCTAATGATCATGATTACCGTGCACTAAAATCCATTCATTACAAGATCCCGATCTCGACAAGGGTTATATAATAGTCAAACCCTTATAGTCTCGATACTATAACCATATCTTCGATTTAAGTTATCAATAAATAAGACTTATATTACAAAACACATTTTCTAATATTCAACCAAGTCTTATTGTCCTGGTCAGGAACTTCTTTCATCGATAACAACCGATATAGCATATGATCTTATCCTTGTTTACTCAAGGTAATGAATTCTCTCTTGGCTAATCACTTGCCCCTACACATAACTAACCAAAGCCATCATACACCGTTATACTCACACATGGCTAGTACGAGCATGTTAGTGGTAATAATCTCTGATCACCTATATGTGGATAACCGTGTTACCTCAAGTCAGAGGATTATATGCACAATCATGACCTAGATGATAAATAGTTAACTTGCCGTAAAACTCTATGCTATTGTCATCCAACGTCACAGTTTGGCCCACTTCATCATATGAGTGCCCACATATTCGTATAGACATCTCATGTCAAGTAGCATGAGACTCACTACTTTTGTATCATTAACATCTCATGTTAATCATAGATACAAACAGAGGTGATGGTCTATGGATTTGTAATGCCCAATTACATATCCTATGACCATGAACAATTTCAAAGTATTCTTAAAGGAAATTGTCACTCATATTTTTAACACTTAAAATGATTCATTTAACCAAAATACTTTAAGACTATATCCTAGTGTAATGAACATCTGCATAACAAAAGAATATATATTGCCAGATGAAATATTATATACAATATGTATACAAAACCAATGCTCTAGGGCATACTTTACTAACACTACCGTACCTCGACAAAATTCTCTTCCACCATGTTCATCCGTCCGATCCCGAATATCAGGTGAATTAACTGTATTGTATTTGTACTGTGATATTCAATAATAAAGTATTTATTCTATTTTGTTCATCTTGTTTGATATATATTTATTATTGAATGGATGTATATTTTTTAATTATCAAATTTACGTTTATGGACCAACTCACATCCCACAATCTTAAGACAATTATGTTTTCTAGTTTTTCATCTACTTTTCTAACCTGACGAACATGTTGCTTGGTGGAAACAATCTGATTTGATAATTGATTAAACAGATTCGCCGAAACGATTTATTCGAATTTTTTCTCAATGTCTCTTCTATGATTTTTAGGTTACTCAATTTTTTTTATAAGTGAAACTTAAAAGAAATATTAACACAACGATCATGGTATATGTTTTTGGAATAATCATATTTGATTATTATTTTTAAGTTTATTTTTTAGAGCATTCGACAAAAATCGAAAAACTGTCTTGAAAATTTCTATGTTGTCGACTCTTATGTTTAGCCCTGAACGAACCTCTTCTGGTCAAAATCAAGATTTGACTAAAACTACAAAGTTGTAGAGGGCATAAAGAAGAATCCAAAGAAATTAAAATCAGAATATTTGGATAGCTGTAGCAACGCTACACCCTCCGTACAGTAACGTTACTAAAAGTAACAGCCTGAAATTTATTGATAAATCCTTTATTATAAGCTTGACTATTAATTATGGATTAATGGGTTGTCCAATGAGATTATGTCCACATGTTTTTTTTCATGTCTCATGACGTACTCCGTTGAGATTTTTTCAAACATGTATTTATCTGTTCATCGTATATGACTTGCTATACAAAACATGTATACATAATCTCTCTCCTGACAGTTGTCTGAAGACACGACTCCTTTAGAGATTGCCCTGGTGGAGTCGGTGGTGAACTACCAACTCTCCTCTATTATAATGTCCAAACTGTCATATTTCACTCTGAAATTGACATGTTTACCTGATATTGCACTCATATACCCCGTGAAACAAGTATGACAGATAAGAAAAAATTTCAATAAGTAATTACTTTATTAAAAGTAAAGAACCAAGTAATTCCTTCCAGATGAGGGAAGAAAGAGCAAGAAGATACAAAAGGAAACTTGAGATTAATGTGGGTAGTTTAGATTCAGGACCGAACCGGAACCGTGTTCGGTTTTGGTTCTTAAATTCAAAGAACCGATCAATTTTTGTTAGTTTCCGGTTCCTAAAATTAAGAACCACCAAGTAACCGGTAAGAACCTTAACCGGTTCGCTTAATTGAATTATCGAATTAGTTTTGATTTGTCTGAGTAACTGTGAATTATGGAACCGATTCATTGAATTGAATTACTGAAGTATTTGCGAATACCATAACCGGTTCGCTACATAGTATTTTATTTGCAAACTTTATCATTTGATTAGGTTCTAATAATTCCATTTTAATAATTGATTTTCGTTAAAACTCTTAATAATTACACATTTTAAGTTTTCGTATAATAGTTAGGTCAAAATCGTCTAATTTGGACCATAAACCGCGTACTTAACATAATTGAGAATTGGTTGGTTCTAATGAGCAAAACCGAGAAACCGAACAAGAGGAACAGGTTCATAACCGAACAGTCCCTTGATGTAATTGTTCAAAGTCGGGTTCTAAATTTTTTAGAATTAGTGGATCGGGTTCAATCCAGTTTTGGACCCATGCCCACTTGAGATACAAGAAACAAACTGAGAAGAAATTAAATACACAAAGTTAAAATTGAAAAATCACTAATAGTTAAGATATGATTTTGATGATAATGATCTGAGGGATGCCAATTTCTTGTTGAAGACGAGGGTGTTCACTACTAGAAAAACTATGACAAGTGATGTTACACGTGGGACTTTTTGGGAAAAAGTATGTCACCTATAAGATGTCTCTCAAGCCTTGTAACATATTCTTTTTTTTATCAGTAAATTTTTTTTTATTAATTCCAGCCCTATAAAAGGGAGCAGTACATTACCAGCAACCAAGGCTGACAAACCAAGAAAAGGCTAAAATCATATGAAAATATAATTAGAAAAAAGCTCCAAAACTACAGACATACAAGGCAAGAAAAGATTCATCAAGAACCACACAAGGCAAGAAAATGATCAACCTTTCAACCTTCAAAAGATATACCACCACTCTCACTTCCATCCAAAGCAAGCTAAGAAAGCACCAGACCTTAAACAAGAGAGCCCATAACCAAGTCTCTCTCCAGAACTTCCTAGCACTATCAGAACAAACCTCAATACAATGAAACACCATAACGATCCATGCTAGCCAAATACCAATTCCTATCTCCTCCCGCCCACTAAAAGCATTCTCTTCCATCCCATGAGAACAATTACGGAAGCTCTAAAATTTGCAAACCTGTGGAAATATTTTTAGTTCTGATCTCCCTCATTGAGCCAAGTACAACGAGACTGATGACAGAGAAAGGATATGCACAAGCCTCAGTCCTACGAACAAGAACACCTGCCACCATCAATAAGCGCGAATCTAGGAGCTTGTCTTCCTCCAAATGGGACGAGAGGGCTGAAAATGGTTCGGGACACTCATCACTAAAAACATCCTTATTCCACACTTGTAAGTTAAATTGAACAACTCTGAGTTTAGACCATGAGATAAAAACGACGGTCGTGTAACATATTCTATTAAGCAAAGTTTAATTGATGTTATGTCATCTATAATATTATAGTTGACGCTCAAAGATATCATGTCACTCAAAGTTTAGGTGAGACATTCAGCAGTCATGTCACTTAAAATATAAGTGACGATAATAACTATTGTGTCGCTTATATTATGAACGACATGAGTCTTTTACATGTCATTTATAATTGTTGTGTCATCTATAACATAATAAGTGATACGAACCAATATCGTGTCACACAAAGTTTAGGCGATGCGACAAACAATTAAGTCACTCAAATCATAAGTTACGTAAATGAATATGATGCCACATATATATTAAGCGACGTAAGTATCTAACACGTTGCCTATTGATGTTATGTCATCTATAACATTATAGGTAACACAGACAAATTTCGTGTCTCCTAGAGTTTATGCAACACATTCAACAATCATGTCACTTATATTATAGGAAACTTAAGTACTGATAATGTCACCTAATTAGTAAGCGACATAAATTATATCGCATACTCTCAACAAAACTAAAAGTGTCATTTTGACGATACGTGCCACTTATCGGTAAATCTTATAGTGTGATACCGCATATTACTTTAATAATAAAAAATATTATATCAAAATATTTATATCAACTAAAATAATAATACCCAATGATTCTTCATAACATATATTCTCTAAGAAACAAGAAACACAAGCAAAAACTAAAATATTTATTAAATTAAAACCAATTACATGTTGAAAGAAAAACTTAGCAAAAACTAAAATAAGAATCCAAAGCTAAAATATATGGTCCAAACTAAAATAAAAAGAAAATATTACTAGTAGTATGGTTGGAGGCTATGAGGGGGAGTCACAATTGGTCATGGAGACAAATGACATTTGGTTCATCATTTCCATAAATTTTTCTCTCTCATCAGAGAGTGCTCTCTTAATTTTCTCATTGAATTCAAGATTTTGCTCTCGAGCTTTCTCTTCAAACTGTAATCGTTGCTCCCGAATTATTATCTCCAAGACCGTTAGGTGTATTTGTTCTTGAATGTTAGTACGCGTGTTTTCACTTGAGCCACGTGCCATTGGTTCCCTAATCGGTTGTGTTCCACACCCAAAAACAACCGTCACCTTCTCTATTCAATTTGTTTATCTATAGGAATAAATTGTTTGATTGAGTTCTCAATAACTCCTTCGCTATATGTGGTGGAGACCTCAAGCACATGTTGAAGATGCATTGTGGCTTTCCCCTAAAAGACATAAATATAACAGGAAAATACATAATAATTATGTAAGCAATTTAATAGTGTAGAATTCAAGACAACATACAATTCGATCCCGATCATTTTTCTTGAATGCCTTGACCAAAGGAGTCAGATTCCCTTCATGTTCATATTGGTAGGCTCGATAAAGGAAAGGTCTTGGGTCTGAATTATGATTGATTTTCTTCCCACCTATACCCATCATATATTCTGATTTAAGCTACAAAATAAATTATATCATTGGCATAAAATATCTCCACTAAAATATATGACTGATAATTTTACACTTCGAATAACAAAAAAATAAACCTACAACAGTCTATATATCTAGAAACAGCAGTGCATTCTAAATAGACAATAAAGTGAGGAGAATTATAATCAATATCTTAATACACCTACATATATAAGAAAAAAGGTCGAATGAGTGACCAATATCATAGTACACCTATGTACATATTAGAACTAGTACTTACGCTAAGTTGTTGGTACAAAATCTTGTGATCTTCTGCACCAAGGCGCATATAGCTCAATACAGACATTGGAAGATGTCCTTTCACAATACATCTGATGTTCATCACAAGCGACGACCTGATGTGGAGATGGACATGTTGTGTGCTGCGTCCTATTTCAGCTCAATTTTTTATTTTGGGCTCTCTCCTCAGTTCTCTTCAAAGTTACTAGTCCTCTAGTGTTTTTGGCATTTGGACCTGAAAATCGAGTCTTGCAACGTATGCTAGAAAAATTTGTTTGATTGTCCAAACCAACATTATTCATAGCTGTTATGTTGTTTACAATTAGGAGAACCAACGTTTGCATCTCAGGGACAAATGTGATATATGGCATCGGTTGTTGGGACGACGAGCCACCAAAACTATTTCTCAACATGTTGAAGAATATTGTCTTCACATTCTTACTTTGTGAGGGCATTATGTACCTAAATATTTAAAATTTGACGAGTGTATGAAATTAAACTCAATATTTCCCTATACCAATTGTTAAATTTAAATTGAGGTAATAATTGTGAAATTGATATTATAAAAGTAAAAAAAATATGAGCCAACATACTGATCATTTCCCATATAATAAAACAAAATATACATGTCTACTGATATTTAAAGAAATTTTAAACCAGTTATTTAAATCAAGAGTTATAAGTACAAAGTCAAATCAACAAAGAAATCTTAAAACTCAGTTTTTCTTACAGTTCCAAAGATTTGCAAAATGGATACGGGCAGGTGAAACAAATGCCCATAAACTAGAGTATCGTCAGTTGAAAATTCATAGTGTATTCAATCTAATAAACTTTTCTTAATAATGATAACGTATTAGATTAATCTATTGTTTTAGATTAAATAAGCACGCAAACAAAGAGAAAAAGTATCTTACTAGAAAAGTGAGAGAAATATTGATCCGCTACTACTCCGTGGGTTGAGAGAATTTGATGGGAGGTAAAAGGTAAAATGTAAACTAAATATAAATAGGTAAAATAGATATCAAAATCTTACCAAATTTCAATTCCACCACTTCAAATATATTCATTCCCTTCACTACCTTTGGGCATCCACAACTTCTCTAATTTAATGTTTTTATCTGAATTACAACTCTCATACTTATCCCTTTGTGATTAATAATAATAATAATATACCAATATTATTAGGTGTTAAGTGCACAAAACTGTTAGAATTATGCCCTAAAATCAATCATCATGTATGATTTATAATCACATTTTAAGTTATAATTTATTAATGGAGATTAATGAATAAATCACATTTATATTATCATATGTGAATATTTTATGTTATTATAATATTATAATATGATAATCCACTGATTAAATTGTTATGCATGAAATCGTAATAGTGATTACGATAATGAAAATAGTGTATTATATAATTTAATCTAACTTGTTCTTGGTTATAGAATTATCGTACTAGTACTACGATAACCTGGACATGTCAATATATGTATAACAGTACTTATAGGATAAGTATTAATGAAACTCATTCATTAAGTCACGCGCATAGATGATGTATATGGAAATATGACCATTGAACTAACCAAAAGCGAGATTTCCCAAATGGTGATATTACATGTTCTGTCAAGGGAAAATTCTCTTAAAGGAGAAATGTATATTGTTTTCTTTTGACTTGAGATCATCATAGTAATTAATAAGTTATTACTTGTACTTTGACGCTAGACACCTAGTGTACAAGAACACTAGTTGAAAGGTCGTTGGGTATAATTGAGTACTTATCTAATTAGTGGTGAGTCAAGAGGGAATCCATCAACTCTACGTAATGAGTTTGAATTTCATACTGCCAGTTATCCTTTGGTTGAACAACTATTATGGTTAAGGCATGTGAATCATTTAAGAAATGTGTTTCTTAAATTTATTCAACAACTATCAAGATGGACGTGAAGTATAGTGATTATTAGGGTTTGACAAACGTAACCATACCCTAGGATTATCCAGAATTTTAACGATGGAAGGAAATAATATATTACCCTTTATCAGGTTTGCCTTTAATGAACATTGATACTCACGTTTCCGGTCGTTGAGGAGTGTTGTTAGACGCCAACCTCAATTAGTAATTAATGAGATTAATTACTACCGGTTCAACGCTGAACCTATGTGGTCACACACTTAGGAATGACAATTGACGTTTATGATTACTAAATTTATCATAAGATAATTTGTTAAATGATTTCGATGGAATATTATTATATTTCTTGCTAACATTAGAAATATGTTTAATATTAAATATGTAGAAAATGAGACTGAAAATATAAAAGGGGTTTCATATTAAGTATATAAGATAAATAAGATTTATTTTATATTAAATATAAAATAGTTTTGATATTAAATTTACAAGTAAATAAAATAATGATTTGGTTTTGAGAAAACTTAAATTTATACATGTGAGGGATTTGAGAAAAAATCCACACTTATTTACTTCTTGATTTGGTGTGGTGGCTATAACCCAAAACAATAAAGAAAATAAAAGTCAAGGAAACAAAAAATGAATGAATAGGAATTGTGTACGTGATTAGAGTTAATTGGACGCGGAGAGAGGAAAAGAAATTTATTATTATTTTAAATTCATTATTCTCTCCAAAAATAGACACACGGCTACTCAAGATTATATACATATTCCTTTTCACCTTTTGTGTGAGTGACTACATTTTCGATCACACTACATCTCATAGAAAAATAGTTCTTCTCGATTTCCATTCCCATCTCAAATCGTTCATAACATCAATCATAAATTCAGTGTGAAAACTCTAGAGGTTTCGGTCTTTTCGAAACTAAGTCAACTTGCAGATCAACCAATATGGTACACAATTCTTTATAATTTCATAAATCAAATGCAGGATACAGGAGCGAGGAGAGCTTGGAGTAGACTGATCACGATGGGTTTATAGTACATCTGGGTTACCAGGAACGGCCAGATCTTCAGGGACGAGGAGCGTTCACCTGGAGAGGCTCTTCGGCTGCTGCAGATGCGCTCTTACACCCTGATGCAGGCGGACGAGGGCCGTGATATACGGTCTTGGACGGATGAGCATGCTTTGACCACCTGGTGCGCGGATCCGAGGATGGTACTTCGTTCTTTACTCTCTTAGCTCCTTTTATGGCGTTCTTGGTTTTGGTTTGGGGCTCAGTTTTCCCCTTTTGTTTGTTGTACTCTTTTCGTTTCTCGTCATTTATAATATCTTTTATTGCTGATAAAAAATAATGCAATAGGTCGATTTGGATCACATAAGTTTATTCTACTACTTGCGTAATGATGTATTGCGATCCTTCAATTGGTAGTTGGTTGCATGTATTTTGTATTAGATATTATGCAATAATATTTAACAAATTGCGGAAATTGAAATAATACAAATACAAATGAATTAAGAAGATTACTATGATACATGAACATTTACAAATTAATCTTACAAACTTGGGAAATAGTCTAGACGTGTTGGACATTTTTCTTAAAATGTATTCTCTCTCCCTCGGGTGTTGGAATCAACGAGCGTACACCTCCCGTGATACAACGACTTTGAACTAGCACCGTACACCAAAGATCTAGTTTCGGTGAACTTGAACTTTTGTGTCTTTCTCTATCACCATACTTACGTAGAACGTTTGAGACTAAAGAAGAGAGGTGACCATTTATTTATAGTCTCCATCTCTTCAACCAAAAGACATCTTGAATCAATGCAAATTAAAGATGAAATTAAAGGATTTTGAAACATAATCTTCAAGAGAATCAAATGCACAATATGTGCATTATAACTCACAAATGAAGAAAACCTATTCAATTTCATTCATTTAGTATTTAATATAATATAATAGGGATGTAAATTTAAATTACTTTTTTTGTTGATTCATTAATGGCAGTTGAGCGTAATATTCTCAACTTACTATTTATTTTTGTTTTTTAACACAAACATAAGGGTGTTTTCGTATTTTTGATATCATCAAATCATTTAGTTATTTTCTTTTATAAATTACGAAATTTAATTTATTAATTTTGATTTAGTATATTTATTATTTCTGTATATACAATTTCATGATTTCATTGTTATGGCTACAAGATTTTGAACATTTGCTTTTACAATTTCATAATTTATTTTTTATTTTTTTGTATTTCATGATTTTATTTGTACGATTACATGAGTTATATAAAATATTTTTTACTATTTCATGATTTATTATTTCATTTTTTATTTCATGATTTTATTTTTAATATTACATCATCTACATTAAATTTTCACAATGAGGGTTTCATTTTGGGAAAAAGACATTTTTGTGCACCTAAATATATCATTTTTCCACTTTTATACCCTAAATATCATTTTGGGACAACTTACCCTAAAATACTAAAAATACCTAAACTACCCCTGAAATTGAACTGGTTTAATTTCAGCACTCTCTGGTTCAGCCGGTCTAGCGAATAAATCAAACCAGAATTTAATCAACATGAAATTACTATTTTACCCTTTCTTAAATAACAAATTGAACTCACACTTAAAAGGTATATTTTTCTTTTTCAAATAACAAATTAAAATAATTAAAAATTAATTATTCAATTACAATTTTACTCTCTCTCTCTTTCAAATCGGCTATTTGTGTTTGAAAACCCATAATTCACCACAATTACAATTTTACTCTCTCTCTCTCTCTCAAATCGGCTATTTGCGTTTGAAAACCCAGAAATCACCACAACTATTTTTGTTTCTCTCTCTCTCTCTCTCTCTCTCTCTCTCTCTCTCTCTCTCTCTCAAATCGGCTATTTGCGTTTGAAAACCCAGAAATCACCACAACTATTTTTGTTTTTCTATCCAAACCCTCATATGCGTTTTCTCTACCCATCGTTAATCAAACTTGCTAGAATTGAGAGCCTGAACTGCCCCATGTAACAGCCCCAGCCTTTCTGGACGATTTTTCCAGCCGCCCACCTATCCACGGTGGAGGAGATCGAGAGGAGCAGTTGGGCGAAGAACCTGGACTCTCTGCTTCTTCTTCTTTTTAATAATTTATAATAACAATTATTAGTATTATATAATATAAATTAGTGTTTGAGAGAGTGTGTGTAAAATTGTAATTGAATAATTGATTTTTAATTATTTTAATTTGTTATTTGAAATAGACAAATATACCATTTAATTGTGAGTTCAATTTGTTATTTAAGAAAGGGTAAAACAGTAATTTCATGTTAATTAAATTTTGGTTTGATTTATTCGCTGGATCGGCTAAACTAAAGAGTGTTGAAATTAAACCGGATCAAGTTCATGGGTAGTTTAAGTATTTTTAGTATTTTAGGGGTAAGTTGTCCCAAAATGATATTTAGGGTACTAAGAAAGAAAAAAAAATAGTTAGGGTATGAAAGTGGAAAAATGATATATTTAGGTGCACAAAAATGTCCATTTCCCTTTCATTTTTACGAACATATTTTTCATATATTTTAATTGCATATTTCATTTCATACGAAGTGCGTGTTTCATTTTTTACAAAGGACATGTTTCATATGAACACGTTTCATTTATTCATTTTTTGTATACATTAAACCTCTAATGCAGTCATGAAATCAATGTCATGAAAACGTTGAACCTGTGAAAATGATGAAACCCATGAAATCAATCCAAAAATAACTCACTATATTATGCAATGGGTGCATGATAATAGGGTTTTAATTTTGGAATTAATTACATTTACCCATATAACCCTTTGCATATTTTTTTATATTTCCATAATACATAAATGGATTAATGATTTGATTATTATTATCCTATGGATGGTAATAGTCTTCGTAGTTTCAAAAAATTGAGTGATATAAAAACAATGACATAAAAATGGCACGAGCAGACTCGACGTGATATGGTGATAGATTATACGGTCAATACCCGTGTAGGATAGGTAAGGAGTACCCTTAAACCTTTCCTTATGAAGACATGTCGACTTTATTGGCTAACCAATAGACGCGATGTCCTTGAATTGTTCTACCATTTGTGTAAATGATAACATGTCTAATGCATGTATCTTCCTGACCCAAGTTTAGTTCTTTTGGTTATGTTCATTTTTTTCGTGAACATTGTCCTGGTTCTTACCTAAGAGTAACCTGGTTTACTCTGCTCGAAACATCAATAATTTCGATGCATAAGAATCATTAAAAACTCAAATGCTTGACATTCCCTACGCGTGTCACTGTTTGCATTATAGAAATAGGACTGAGGGAACCCCTACAGTGACCTTACGTAGTCTTAACAATTAGGTTGTCCTTTTGAACCATGATCTTGGGATCTCCAGTCAACATGGTTGGGTTTCCTTTGTCTCGACTATATAACTTCATGGGCTTAAATCCCATTTCTTCATATGCCTTCTCAACAAGGTCTCTATCTAACCAATTGGTTACTGTTTCCGCGGTATTTTCTTTAGAGCTTATGTAGTCAACACTCATGGCTCTATATTTGAGAAGTTGTTTAACATTATTATGTCTTCGATATATATGTCTAGATTTGTTGTTACTATTTGCCTTTGATAATATTCTCCAACAAATTCAATTATTGATTAGACTTTCATGGTTGCTTAGTTTACCCATAAATGCAGATTCCATTGTTAATCTAGTTATCATAGTTTGTTCGAAGGATTTCCATATCATCACAACATCTATCCAGCAATGAATATTAGATATTCAACTTGTTTATGTTTATACCCTAGACTTTTTGAATATATGTTATAGAGTAGACCATAATCATGATTCAATCATAGATACATTAGTATTTTCATTATAACATTGTAATATCCAAAATTTGGATTATTCATGTATTTTGATGGTCTACTTAAGATAGCTGCAACATCCCCTATGTACATGTCATTAAGTACATGATATTGCCTATCACTTTTGCATACTCATTTTTATTTTTTCACAAGTGTTAGCTTAAATTAGATACAATAACTAAACACCATCACATATTTTGAACTTGCCAAACTTTATGAATATCGTGTGACCGATAAGTTTTCTTTTCTTGCAACTTTGATTCCTTAAATTGTATCAAGGAGTTACATAGGTTCAAATTATCCATAGTAGTTGATATGAAACCGATTTGACAACATAAGGATATCACGTATTTTTCATGCCACTACTTAGGTGCTTGTTTAAGTCAATCTCAGAACTTCACAAATTTGCACCATTTTCTTTCACATGTATGAGCTATATAATATCTTTCTGAGTGTTATGTTTAGCTTCTAACATACGAGTTAGAAATTCATCAAATGAATTTCTCACCTTGCTCTTTGGCTAAGTCTAGACTCTCCTAGTTCATCACCCTCTTAAGAATTTTCCTCACAATTCTCAAGAATTTATTTAGATGATCTTGGTTCATCTCGTTTGTGATCATATGTATTCATTTTAGACTTCAATATGACACTTTTGTGTACATCGAAATTTTCAAATCATACACAAGAACTTTATATGCACTACTATTTTGTGCAGGTCAACGAAGACATATTCAATAATTTGTTCATGTCCTAATTTTCCTTGGAGTAGAATTCAAAACATTTTCAAATCAGCCCTGCACTTCCAAGTAGTCGTAGAAAATCTTTCTTCCTCAAATAAATTTTTATCAACTTTCTTTGTGTTACCTCATTTAAAAAATAATTTGCTAAATAATCATCGTCCCTCACATGTATTGTGGTGACCAAAAACTTATAATTATCACATACTTCTCTCATAGAGTGTGATCTTTTCTTTTTAGCAACAACATTGAATTGGTAGTGTGACAATATTTAAATTTCGTGTTGGATGTGTTAGGTCCACATACGAGTCTGAAGTCCCACATCGGAATATTACAAGGTATAAGTAGGGTTTATATACACATTGGACCCTAAACCCAATAGGCTAGTCTTTTTGGTTAAAGGTGAGCCCTAATGTGTGTGTGGGCTTTCCTTGAGTGCTCCTCTTGGATAAGGCCCGGATCTCCCTAATAGTGGTATTAGAGGCTGGTTTGGTAGACTCTTCTAGTCAAGTGGGTCGGGTACTCTCCTATGGCTAGTAATGATACCGGGATCATGATCGTGTCTCTCATGATGAGGCCCAGATAGGATGAAAAGGGCCCTTGCGAGATTGAGTAAACCAAGTAAAGTTTGGGCTTAGGGGGGCAGCCCAATGTGATGGAACTCAATGTGGAGGGGGAGATTGTTAGGTCACATGCGAGTTCGAAGTCCCACATCGAAAGATTACAAGTTATAATGAGAGTTTATATACACATTAAACCCTAGACCCAATAGGCTAGTCTTTTGGGTTAAAAGTGGGCTCCAAATTTTATGTAGGCTTTCCTTGGGTACTCCTCCTAGGTAAGTGATGCGCCCAAAACCCGACACGCATATCGATGTGGGTCGAATCTTGGACTCCCGACAGTGTACCGGTCACAAGTAATACATGGTTGTAGTTTACGACCCCGAGTTTATCGAACTCAAAGGACAATGTACTAATTATTTCTAAGAACCCAAATTTAACTTTTAATTAATCCTGGTAAGTCGAAAAGGTTGGTTTTAAGTTCGGAAATTAACAAAACATAAAGTAAACATGCAAAACTAATTTAAATAATTAAGTTTATATTAATCAAACATGGGTCGAGGCAATGAATATATTAATAAGGAATTCGGGAAAATAAATTAAATTAAAATCAGGCTTGTTGGTGTTTCGAACTAGGGCGCTAACGAGAATCCCTATTCTACCTAGAACCCCCTTCCGGGTGAATAAAAGATCTTTCTCTTCCTAAGACAACACGCTATTCCTAGTCAATGATTTAACCGGTTGAGAAGTATTACGATTTGTGTATTCTCATAACTTTCGGTGTGTGTCACCTATGACCATTACTACCGTGTTAACCCACTTATTCTTAGTGAGGATTTAAACCCGGCTTTCAATTATCATTTTCATTTACTAACTCCCCTTCCGGGTGAACTTTAATAAACTAAATCAATCTAATTCGGAATTAACGGAACGAAACATAAGCATTAAGTGCAGATTAATTGAAATCACCCTCCTCGGAGCAGCAGACATATAAATTAATTACTTAAATTTTCCCTAAACCATTATGAATAAATTCATTACTCAATCCCTAAATAGTTTAGTTCCTCATCTTCATATGCCAATTAACCATACTGATATGTAAATTACAATTAAAAATGCATTTCATATTTTATTATAAAAATCATGCAATCATGTGAATAAAAAATTCAATATCATAACGATAAAGCAGAGATATATTGAACATGTAATTGGATTAAGCCATTTAGGAATTATAGACACAACAGGGAGAAAGAATCAGAAAGAAAAACAAGGATTTAATTCCCAATATATGAATTAATACATAAGTAGGCCTTGAAACTCTCTTGATTCCTCTCCTAACTTGAACGTTAAACTCTTGGAATTGTTCTTTATACTACTGGGAACTCTCTGACGCAACACATAACTCTCTTCTCTTTTTTGGAAGTGTAACTGTAAAATAATTGATATTTTTCTCAAATGCGGAGAAGCCCTTTTATAGGCGCGAGTTTTTGACCCGCCATGGGGGGCATGACCGAATCGCCACGAGACCGTGGCAGTGTCGTGCGTTGTTTTAAGCGCTCACGAAGAGTCCACGAACTCCAAATGGATGACTCGTCTCTTGGCCACAGGGTGGCCACGGTCAACTCCTTTGCTCGCAAGCTTCAGTCACGACTTCTCCACGATCTGAAGTGGTTGAGTGGCCACAGGGGTGTGGCCAAGTGGCCACGAGTCTTCTCGCTTCAGGGTTATCCACGGGGCATGGCAACTGCGTCGCCACGGAGTAGTCCGTCTTTTGGCTCCTTTGTTGGGTTATTGGGCCCAAGTTGATGGCCACGGGGTGGCCCCTGGGCACAGGGCAGCCTCAACAATTCTCTTAAATTGGTCCCTTTTTACCTGAAAATCTGCATTTTTTACTCAAAGAGGTCGTGAAGTAAAATAGACATAATATATGGGGTTTTGTAACCAAGCGGGACGAAAATTGGGTGAAAAAGTGGGAAATTAGTGCTCAAATAATGGTGTAATTTAGCACTTATCAGTAAGGTCAAGATCTCCCCAACAGTGGTGTCCAAGAAAAGCCCACATACACATTAGAGCCACCTTTGACCCAAAAGACTAGCCTATTGGGTCTAGGGTCCACATGCGAGTTCGAAGTCTCACATCGTAAGATTAAAAGGTAAAAGAAGACTGACCAAATTCATCACACTATCTCTAATTCCGCTGCATCTAATTATTCTAGGGAAAAGTTCACTTACCTCCCTCGCAAAAAAACTCGTTCTAAGGAGTCCCCGTGTTTTACAAACTTTTCACTTAAGTCTAACGGTGTTAGTTTTTGGTCAAAAGTCAACTATTTTTTGAAAAAAAAGACAGAAATGCCCCTTATATATATCTGCCGTGGCCGATGGTTCCGAAACCTCAAGAACGAACAACTCCGACGAGAATTTGCGGAGCCTAGGCTCCAAATTTCATCAGGGATCGACCCCAAAATTTCATCGATTGATCTGAAACCTAGGCACTGTAGATCTGGAATCGAAGCTCTGCCTGCTCCGGAAAACGTAGACCGGAGCTCTGCTCTGATATGGAATTTGAAACCCTCAATCCATGGTGGCGTCGAGTGACACCTTGCTTTGAATCGACCTCAATGGTCGTGGACATCTCCGGCGAAATGAAACGGTCGCCAAAAAACCTAGGCACCTTGCTCTCTCCTCTTCGTTCCCTACAAAGTCATCTCCGTCTTCTCCACAATCACTCAGGCAGAAGCTATGCCAGCCGCGGACTCCGTCGGCGCCGGAGAAGAACGACATTGAAAAAAACTCACAAAGGTTGGAGAAGAAGCAAATAAACATTCCGTTTTGCTGATATATTCGGATGCATAAAATCATGTATATATATATAAACCAGCTACAGACTGAAATAGATTATTGTTGTAGCTCAATGGTTAATGCGTTTTTGACATATAAACGACGGCGTATTGGCGTAGTGAGAGAAAAAACGCATAAAAAGGAGAAAACACCACCTAAACTCAAAACTCAAACCTATCAAATAAGTCTCAAACGCCCAACCACTGAGCTAAGTAGGCTCTTGTTCCAATTGTAACTGTATTTCTATATATAGAAATACTTAAACCAATGTTAGAAACGACACCGTAGCTTCCTTCTTCAACCTCTAGCATCCTTTTTTTTCACTTTTAAGTTGCATTTAGCCATAACTCTGGGTACAAAACTTCAATTTCAACGATTTATAAACTAGATTTCTCAAAAATTTATCACCAACCAATTGGTATATTTTTTTTCTGAATCTGAAATTAGTAAAAAAAAGTACAAAAACGACACCAGTTGCAGCGGTGGTTCTGACCGAAAACGACACATGTTCTCGGTGGTTTCGGAATGGTGATTGATTTAATTCCCACAAACTTTTACAAATTGAAACAATTCCCAGAAACTTTTACAAATTGATTTTCTTATAAACCAGCCCACGGAGGCGACACACTACCGCGACGATGGTTCAGGGGGCTTCCGGGGCCGTCACCAGAAAATCCAGCAGTAGCGGCCATTAGGGTTGGAATTGAGACGAAGATGGAGATTGATCAGTAGACACTGAGAAGAGCAATTAGTAAACCAAATAATCAACGATTTTGTGCAGAGGAAAAGAATCAAATTAGGGTTGAAAATTGAATGCACAATTTTGAAAATTGAATGGT